>JARJDQ010024598.1:0-10943 GCA_030264215.1 Geostiba sp. GC000077
CGTATTGCCATTTCCGGCACCGCAAGAAATCGCAGAACGGCGAAGATGACACAACCGCGAGCTCCGGCAGCGTCGTCACGTACAAACCGACGCCAAAGAGCGAACTCGCTGGCAGCGGCGGCAACCGGAGCCACATTCCCATCAGCTACGTGCCGGACGTGGTGCGCTCCACCGCCAGGCCGAGCTACAACGTCAAGGACAAGCCCACTTACAAACCCACACCTAAATCCATTCTCTCCAATGTGATCACTGCTAAAGAAGTATGCAAACCTGTGAAAAGTGTGAGCACCTATACACCAACGCCCATTGAACAATTAAAGGAAGTGCAGGTTGCCAGTGATGTTAATTTGGAGGATGAGTTTCAACTGCTTGACCAGATACTCTCAGAAACACTTGATAACGATGATGATGAGAAAGTGAAGGAAACTTGTGGTAATACCTATCATCTTTCTTGGTTGCAAGTGATTAAATGTTGATGTTTTATAGATATTCTGAAGACAACACAGGAAAAAGCAAATGAAATCATTGCTGCATTGACTGCATCAAGTGAAGATGTGAAGAAGGAAAAGAGTCATTCCAAAGACAAAGAGAGAGTCAAGTCTAAAGATAGGCATAAAGACAAGAAAAGAGAAAGACACAAAAATTATAAAGACAAGGAGAAGAAAAGCTCCAGCTCTGCAAAGTCCTCAAAAGATGACAAATCTACTCCCTCCAAGAAATCCTCTTCAAGTTCAAAAAGCAAGCAAGCAAGCTCCTCAGACAAAGAAGAAAAACACAGAAAGGAACATCACAGGTCATCATCGACATCATCGAGTAAAAGCCGCGATAAAAAGCGTAGTTCTAAACGCGATAAAACCGAAAAGAAGAAATCCCGAAAAGAAAGTGAAGATTCACATGACATTGTAGATGATACCGACTTATACGGAGATTTAGGTATAGATTTTGAAGATGATAACGATATGGATTCCATGATGATTGAAGATGAGTGCTTGCGGATCTTTAATGAGTACAAAGCGCCGGTTGTCGAAGTACCTGTAGCTCCAGAACCACTGAAAGTCACTGTTCCTGAGGTAGAACCCAAGGAAAGCTTTTCAAGTGGCAAAAAACGCATTGCTTACAATAACGCAATCAAAGACGATGTTAAAGAGCGGCCTGCCTTTAAACCTCTGCAGTCGGCCGGGGTGACGCTGCAGAATCGCATGCGCATTGCACGCCAGGCGCAGGCGTCGAACGAAGGGCAGAACATCATGGCAGAGGTGAAGAGCTTCAAGCGAGTTGCACCTGCTTTGACTGCGAGTGCAACTAGTTTAACGAATGCAAAAAGACTGAAACCCAATGGCGTATCACGGCCTGCAGTGAAGCCACAACCATCGACATCAGTTATCGATGATATCCTCAATGCTAGGTCCACGACGATCGCAGGTACCCCCCTCCCTCCAGCGAAAGCGCCAGTGTACTCGTCAGTGAAGCCACCAATAAGGCGAATCGCCCCTGCGTCGAATGTGATGTCAATTCAAATGGCCAAAGCGCGCATTGACGAAATCAAAAGCAGAACTGTGCAATCGAGTAAAACCTTAGCGACGACTGTTGCTAAGGGCGCCAGGAGAGCCGCGCACATCCCAGACATGTCTCTGAACAACATCCCGGATGTTCTCCAGGTGGAGCGATCCAAGTTGCCAGTGAATGTGCGCACGAGATATTTGGGAATGCTCGCTGATGAGTGCGTTAAGCTTTATGTAGCTACTGAGGAAGCGTATAACCGGGCGCTGAACGAAGAGTTCAAGTGCTACGAACGATGTAAAGCCCTCCCAACATATAGAAACTCGGCGATGTTAGCTATAAATAGACTAAGGAAAGAAGCGCAGGAACGTGACGCATCTGGCTTGGGCCCGCTGCAAGTTGGGGAGACACATGGCACATCTGGCGATTCCTACCTTGAGGGTAGCAAGTTCTACGACCTTGTGAAGGGCTTCATGTTGAGCGACGAGGAGCTGCTGCAGCATGGCTTCCCGCGCGAGGGCCCAACCCCCGGCAGAGCTGTCATTAACAACGAATACAAGCATCAGTTGACCTCCGAGCATCTGGAGCCGAATCAGCGATTATGCTGTCGATGCCACAAGATGTATCTGATTAATCGCGACGGGTTCCCGCTGTTCGAGGAGGAGTGCTGCTATCACCCGCTGCGTAAGCGTACCATCCGTGGCGAGCGGACGTATCTGTGCTGCAAGAGCACTGAGGACACTGGCTGTGCACTCTCCAGTACGCACGTTAGCGAGGTCTCCGCCGAACGGGAGGTGGAAGGATTCCAATCAACGTTTGACTCGGAGACTGATAACGATCCGCGGGACCACGCCGTCTATGCGTTGGACTGTGAAATGTGCTATACGACCAAGGGACTGGAACTAACACGCGTTACGGTGGTCAACTCTAAGCTGAAGACTGTCTACGAATCTCTGGTGAAGCCCTTCAATCCGATCATCGACTACAATACGCGGTTTTCGGGGATCACCTCCGAACACATGGAGCATACCACCACGAACATACTGCAGATACAAGCGACCATTTTGCATCTGTGCAGTACGAAGACTATCCTCATCGGGCATTCGCTGGAGTCGGATTTGAAAGCGCTGAAGATTATCCACAATTCGGTGGTGGACACATCGGTGATGTTTCCGCACAAGTTCGGCTTGCCGCATAAGAGGGCGCTCCGCGTGCTCGCGAGCGAGTACTTGAAGAAGATTATACAGAATGACGTCGCGGGCCATGACAGCGCCGAGGACGCGCTCGCCGCCATGGAGCTGGTCTTGTGGAAGGTGAAAGAAGACTTGAAAGTGAAGGGCATTAAATCCTAATCCTAAAGACCAATTTGACGCCAGCGAGAGAACGTAAGCTAACATACTCAGTGCCTACCACGTCAATATTTTTGTACAGATAACTCTAACCTGTAAAATCTAAATAGTTGTTATGTTTTTCTACGTAAACAAATGTTCCTTCGTAATCACCGATATTCCGATAAGTAACTGTATTAAAACGGAGTTGAAAACGAAACTTTTGATTCGCTTTGCCTTAAGGTGGAAGAAGTGACTTACCCGTTGTTGTCGTACAAATTCTTGGCCTCGTAGCTCTTGCCCAGAGAGAACTGTGTCTGATTAGTGAGATCGTCGAGCTTGTCATTGAAATTTCTCAAAGACACGCGCACCTGACCTATTTGATCGCTAAACTCGTCAATGGGGATTTTGAATGTCTGCAAGTCAGCCATTAAGTCATCAGCGCGTTCCAACGCGTCGTATGCATCCGATTCTCTATCGGTAAGGTTGTATAACTTCATTTCGTCGAGATGACGCTGGGCTAACTTCCTGGCATCTTCAATCCTGGGTGCTAAACAAAAACCGACATTAGTTGCAGAGATTTTAAGAGGATCACATCAAAATCCTTTGCTTACAATCTCCTTGGAGAAGATTATCCGACATGGAGTTAATATCATCGATAGTGTTGGCGGCATTATCCGCAGCAACCTGAGCCTTGTCCAACATCTCAATGCTCTTATCGCGTTGTCCATCGGCGCTCTTCACTAAATTCTTACTGTTGTCCAGGGAGTAGTTGGCTTTACGATTCATGTTGTTTGCTTCGTTGCTCATGGTGTCCAGTTCGGAGAGAATGGGCTTAAAGTTCACCTTGTCTGGTGTGATGGCTTCCACCTTGGGTTTGAGCCGCGTGATAGTGTCGTTAATGTGCGCCAACCGCCTGGCTTGGAAGTATCCCGTGCCAGCAGTTTGGAACTCCTCTTGAATGGGGTCGATCAGTCGTGAGAGATAGTCGGTGAAGTCAAGGAGATCATCCGTACAACTATCGCAGCCATGGCATCCGTACTCCTTGACGAAGGCCCAACGATGCGGACACTGGTCGCACTTGTCGCCGGTGACGCCAGGCAGACATTCGCACTGGCCAGTGAGGGCGTTGCAACCGACCCCAATGGAGAACTCGTCACGACAACCACAAGCTGCAAAATTTAAAGTACAGTGGTTAAGTAAAGTTATCCCCAAATCTTGGGGATAAAAATTTTGCAGACCACTTACAAATGCATCCATCTTGAGTAAGGTTCCAATATCCCGCCTTGCACTTGTTGCACGTCCTGCCCATGACGCCCGGCTTGCACCTGCACTGCCCGGTGACGTCGTCGCACTGCTGGCCGATGGCTCCGTCAGCGCACTCGCACGCCGTACACCCTTGACCGGAAGCATAACCGTAGTGATTGTCCTCGCAGCGATCGCATTTGTCGCCGACCACATTCGCCTTGCATACGCATTCGCCGGTAAAGCTGTTGCATTCCGCCGTGCCCAGCGAACCGCACACACACTGCTGGCAGTTCTTCGCGTCCACCGCGTCCCCATAGAACGTCGGCGCGCATAGCGCACATGCATATCCGTAAGTGTTGTTCAAGCATTGCAAGCAATCGCCGGTCACAGTGTCGCATGAGCCTAGATCATTCGTGTCAATGTTACCCGAGCACTGGCAGGGCTTGCAGTAATCCCCAGGGACCTCCGGCCGGCCGAAATACCCGGCCCCGCATGACTGACACCTCGCGCCGTTGTACCCCTCGTTGCACTCGCAATGGATCTTCTCACCATCGGACGACACGTCGCAGCTGGTGGCGAAGTTGTTGCCCATCTGGGGCAAGGGACACGCGCAGATCAAGCAGTCCATTGGGGTGCCCTGCTTGGCATTGCCATGGTACCCAACGGCGCATTGATCGCAGTGATCTCCAATCGTATTGTGCTGACAGTTCATGCAGACTCCAGTGTGGAGGTCGCATTCCGTCGCGTGACCGTTACAAGAGCACGCAACGCAGTATCCGCCATGCGGACCCGAGCTGATTCGATAGTAACCAGGTGCGCAGTCCTCACAGGACAGTCCTGTGTAATTCGGGGGACAATCACAGTGCTCCACGGTATTGGCAATCTCCTGATGGCTTCTGCTGTTGCTCTTCTTGGCATCGTCCAGTGTAACAGAAGACAGTCGAGCGATCTCCGTCGCGGACCAATAGTTGGCTCGAATGTAAATACTCTTCAGGTCTTTGAGCACTGTCATGAGGTGTTCGCGTTTGGATGGTGCGCCGGAGGGCAGCACAAAGTTGCTCTCGACGATCTGCACGCCAGTGTGGAACTCTTCATCGGTCGGTGGCTGCTCGAATCCGTCATACCTGAGGTAGTTGTTAGCTCCGACCAGGATGACGTCAGGTCGCAACGTGGCCTTACCCCCATCACCAATGCTATACCATACGGTGTAGTTCAAAAAGCCACCGTATGCAGTCAACCTCTTCCCCAGATATTCCCTCGGGGCACTGAAGTACAACGTCTGGTTCTTTTCCCGTTTTCCCAGGACGAACGATACCCCTTGAGGATTGGGATGTTCTAACGTGACATTAACCCCTGTGACGTTTAACGTATCGAAGTTTTCCTCAATCGCAGCCACTTGCCAGTCTTTCATGTTGTACGAGAAGGTCCTGTGAAGGAACGTGGACACATAGCAGCGGTTTGTCTTCCCGAAGCAGAAGCACTCCGTACAGCCGACCTCGTTATGAGCTTGCAGGTTGTAGGTACCCTCCATGCAAATATCGCACGCAGGACCGGCAACTAGTTTCTTGCAGAAGCACTCGGACGAGTGCTGATCGCAAATCTCCTTGGTGGTACCGTAAATGTTACATTCGCATTTGCTGCAGTACGGGAAGCTGAAATGGCCCGCGAGACACGTGTCGCACTTCCTTCCAACAATGTTCCTTTTACAGGGGCACTCTCCAGTATTCAAATCGCATTGGAGGCTGTTCTCCACGCCGAGGGGATTGCACTTGCAGTCCTCGCACCCGTTGAATTCATCGAACCCATATGTGAGCGGCACACACTGGTCGCACATCTCACCGTGCACCCGCGCTGGACAGATGCACTGGCCGGTGGTCTGGTCACAAGTCGATGTCCTCGGACAGTTGCAAGGCCTGCAATCCGGGAAGCCATAGTAACCTGTCTTGCAGGCGGAGCAGTCCCTCCCGATAACATGGTCCTTGCATTGGCACTGCCCTCCGAACTTGTCGCAGTCGAAACTCAGGGACCCAGCGTAGTCGCACAGACATCTCAATGCACCTGCGTTGTATCCCGCCGTGATAGAAAACACCGAATCCCGACAGAAACCCTTCTCCTTGGTATCAATGTGGAAGTGATTCTGACCGCAGTTGTTGATAAACTCGTCGGTTCGACTGAATTCGTCTTCTTCCGTTATGCGTCGCGAATACAGGTCCGCGGGGACGACAAGAATATAATCCAGATAGACCGGTTTGCCATTCGGAAGCGACACCGTGAGCATGAAGTTCTCCGTCAGGGAGAATTTATTGGTGCCATCCTTTTGGGTGACTACAGATCGGCATCCATAGATTTTGGGGCAATGCCCAACCGGCAGGGTCGCATCATACATGAAACCGTTTTGAATGAGAATATCCAGGTCGTACTCGGGATGATCCGGTTGGTAATAGTGAATAACAAAGGTGTACAATCCTGGATAAGCTACTTTGGACCGAATGTCAATGACATTGGTGCTTTGGTTGAGGTAGACATAGTTCACGCCGTGAAGAGTTTTAACTACCGGTTTTGGTTGGTCTTCATTGATGACGGCGTTCTTCTCAAAGCGAATCTTCTTGGATTCCTCTGGATTGGGATACGTGGACTTGACACATTCCCCGTTCTTCTGAATGCAGATTGGTCGCGGTTGGATGTAGTCCAAGGACCATTCATCGTAGGGTATCGCGAGGACACTATGGATGCCAACGAAACCATTGGGGCTTGATCCGCTTTGACTTTGGGAGAATTTAACGTGCAGTCCATTTTCATCGGCGTTGTATACCTTGACCACACCCTCGGGGTCCACCACAACTTGACGACACATCGTCGTATACGGGCATTTGTACAAGACAACTTCATCCTGACCTTCGAGCGAGGGTTCAATATCATTGGTCGTTAGAGCAGGGGTAGAGACATTTAAATAGTGCGTAGCAACATTGTCCCAGGGTGTAATGTAGTTGACCAAGAGGACATACCTTCCAGGTTTCTTCAACGTGATATTATAATCAATTTCTGGTTGTTCTGGGTTGACTATCGGAATTCTGGCTTTGGTAAGATTCAGTTTCTCCAGGTGACCATTGTCATCATAGAATTTCGAAGGGCTGGAAAAGGCATTATCACCCAGATCGATGTAGGCACCTGAACCGCGCGTTGTTGAGAATTCCGAAGCCTTGGGATACTTGAACTGACGACAGAGACCTTGTTCAGAGGTCGTATTGTAAGGAACATCGTCAGGGGTTATCACACAGGGTTCGAGGACGTTTTGATTGAGTATACTCGCCATGTAAAACTCCTCGGGGAGAATCACAAAGTAATCCAAGAACAGCCCAGTTCCAGCTTCAATGGACATGACCCACTTGCCTGGGTTCATCACAAACGCCACAGGGGCATTGCCAGCATAAATGGTAACAAAGGAAGGCTTCGACGAATTCGTAAAGGTCACCTTGTATTGCTGCTCGTAATCGTTGGGATTCTCCGGAACCACCTTGACCACGCCCTCGATTGGCGCCTTACCTTTGTTGACATACCTTAAAACGACCCGGTATAGGGATGGTTTGTAAATGTTGATATCCTGGAAGATCTCCTTTTGCAGAAGGCTGAACTTGGCGTAGCCCTTCCACGAGTATTCCGGGAAGTCCTCCTCACTATAGGCGTATCGCACATCTGAGTCCTGAGTGCGACCATCTTCAGCTTCGTACTGATGCTGGTACAGAGTGGGGAAGTAGTGCATGCCAATTGGTTCCTTGCATGTTTGGCCCGTGATGCGCGGCTGACACTGGCACTGGCCGGAGGTCTTATGGCACACCTTGCTGATCGATCCGCCCACGTCACATCCGCAGTCGGTGCATCCAAAGAGGTTGTCCTCCTGGAGGTTGTAGGTGCCGTCGTCACATTCGGTGCAGCGGCGTGCGACCACGTTGGGCTTGCATGTGCATTGCCCATGCTCGGAATCGCACACGGCGATGCCGCCCAGGACGCCGGGAATGTTACAGTGGCACTCTTCACAGCCGCCCGAGTTGTGCGCGTTGAGATTCCAATACAGAGGTTTGCACTTGTCGCAGATGCGACCTTCAACGCGATCTTTACACTGGCAGAGTTCACCTTTCGGCACCGAACCGCAACCCAAAAAGGCCGAGATCACACCGGCCGGATTGCAGTTGCATTCTTCGCAGGCAGGGAAGTTGTAGAATGATTCACGGCAGCTGTCGCACTTCTCACCTTCGAAGTTGTGATGGCATTGGCAGATTCCATCATTACTACAGGAAACACCGTTGGATCCATGCGTATCACAATCACAAGCTGCAAAAATAAGTTATTCATAACCTTCACTAACAGAGCCTACAGTTGCCTACCTAAAGGTAAGCAACTTTATTAAACTGCTATTAAATAACGTAGGCAACTAAATATACTCTGAATATCTGAATACTTACGTAAACATTCAGGATACTTGTAGAATCCTGGACTACACTGTTCGCAAGTCCTTCCAGCAAAGCCGGTGAGGCATGTGCACTTTCCAGTAGCCCCGCAGGTAGTTCCCGATGACCCTATCGTGCTACAGTTGCAGGGTTTACACTCCGGATAACCGAAGTAATTCGCATCGCACTGATCACAACTTTCTCCCGTATATCCCAGTTTGCAGATGCATTTTCCGTTGACCTTGTCACAGATTTTCGCCTCAGTGCCTTTGATGTCACAGGTGCACACTAAGCAACACGAAAAACATCTAAACGCTTTAAGAAACAATGAATGTAATTGTGTACTACTTACAAGTGCATGATGGGTAATTAAAGTAGCCAGCTTGACATTCCTCACATTGCTTGCTGCCGTAGTTTGGCTTGCATGCGCAGACTCCGGACGTTTTATTACAAGCGCTCGTAATAGCTCCCAAGGGATTACATTCGCATGCTGTTGCAAAAATTTAAAACATATAATCAACTTCCTGTATACTTACAGAGTCAGTAGATGACAGTACCGCATTCAGACGCCATTTTAAATCACACGCAATTTAAGTTGCCTATAGTCACAGAAATTTGCATGAAACTCGTCATGTAAGTTCGCAAGCGACAAATTCAGCAATTGTTTTGATAAAAAAAGGCTGCTTTATATGGACTTGTCCATAAGGCCATAACAGTCCCATTGAATGCGCTACTCTGTCTATCGACTGACTCTGTATACTTATGGTTATAGTTATGGTCGTTTGACTAAATAATCATTAGACAAACAGAGAGATCATCATCAGATTTGTCTTGTTTACTAATGTTTATTTAGTCAAACGACTGCGCAATAGATGTCGCTCATAACCGTAAAACTATTTTGATTTCGTAGATGACATATGATTACGTACGTAGACATTTTGGAAATCCGAAAAAGTTCTCGGCACACTCGCGACAGTGCGGCCCGCCGAAGTTGTCCATGCATTCGCAAACGCCATCTGGCGCCTCGCACTGCATCGTAGTGGTGCCGGTAATGAAGCAATCGCAGGGTTTACACTTCGGGAAGCCGAAATGGCCAAAACTGCAGCTGTCGCAGTTCGGTTCCTGATACTCCTTGCGACATTCGCACTTGCCCGTACCCTCGGTACAGTTTCCGGTAGTGTTGAATCTATCGCAGTGGCATGCTGCAATAAATTGTTGTTTTACAATATGGTTAAGTATGATTCTGTGTGTTTGGTTGCATACGTTGACAGACGTCGAGCTCATCCCAGCGTTTGTCCTCGGGGCGGTAGAACTTTGACTTGCACCGATTGCAGTTGATGCCTTCGGTGTTGTGCCGACAGTTTTGGCATACGCCGCCACCGGCGAAATCGCCGTGAATGTCCAGTGACTCGCCGCGTTTATCCACTTCTGGATCGTAGATGCATTCGTTGCTGTGGCTGAAGCAGTTACAAGCTGCAACAAGAAACGTTCATAAAATGGATGCTGATTTGCTGAATGTTTGGGTTGGTCCTCTTACGTTCACACGCGAATGGGTCCGAGTCCTTCCGTTGTCGCCACGCCTTCTGCTCGAAGCCAGGACAGCACTTGTCGCACTTGGGCCCGCAGGTGTTATGCCTGCATAGGCACACCAGGATAGCTGGATCGGTTGGATCGCGATTGTCGCAGGAATCCGCATGCCCATTGCACATACAACGTCCGCCAATACTGATATCTTTAATGGAATAGAAGTATCGCCTTGTTACAGTTGGATCCTGCCTGGTGACGGACATCAAGTGACCCAGCAGGTTCTTCGTCCGCAGGAGCCGCAGGCGCACGTTTGTCGCGCGCGTCCATTCTTGGAGGACGCTGGAGTTGAAGTAGTGATTGGCGTTGGGGCGATTGTTCAGCAGCGAGATGGGAATCTCACCGCCTTCAAGGGGCACAATGCGGGAAAAATCAGTGGTGCAGATTACACTGTCATCCTTCGTGATGGCTTTTAGCGACTCTTCGCCGAAGAACGCTGAACAATCGGAGGTCGTTTCGGCAAAGTACTGCCAGGGGATGAACGTTTTGCCGTAATCGGCGGATTTCTCCAGAATCCAGAGGCCTGGACGTGGGGAATTTCCCATTCGGACGTAGACATACGCCACGTGGAATTCCTATGAAAATGTGCATCAAAAACTAAAATAATAGTATTTTAAAAATAATAAATAATATTTCCGAAGAATTATGGGCTGTTTGACCTTGGGCTTATTTCAATCCTTCTCCAACGAATATGTCTTCCACAGGTTGTAAACGAATTGGTGGATAATCTACACGTGGCACGACTCTTTGATTAATTCTAAGACGAACATCTTAATACAAACATTTTTAAACTCTCTTCGTTTGGTCACACGAGGTCATCAAAGTTGCAAATTTTAGG
>JARJDQ010024600.1:0-18701 GCA_030264215.1 Geostiba sp. GC000077
GTGACAGTAACAGTGACAGTAACAGTGACAGTAACAGTGACAGTAACAGAGTAACAATGACAGTAACAGTGACAGTAACAGTGACAGTAACAGTGACAGTAACAGTGACAGTAACAGTGACAGTAACAGTGACAGTAACAGTGACAGTAACAATGACAGTAATTACAGTAGGAACAATATTGACAGAAGTAACAGTAGTGATAATCGTAACAGTAGTGACAGTAGTGACACTGTTACTGCTGTAGTAACAGTTGTGACACAAATGACAGTGACAGTGAAGTACAGTAGTGACAGTAGTGACATTGACCGCAACAGTGACAGTGACCAGATGAAATTCCCTATAAAATCCTCCGCCGCCAAAAAGCCTACCCAAACTTCCCAGAATGTTGTTAGTTTTTCAATTATTCCGAATAATTGCAAATAAAAAATCTCCCAAGTCTAGACGACACCCTTTTAGGCACAATCTAATTCAAAGCTGTCGACATAGACGTAGCCAAAGACATAAACATAGAATATTTCTAAATGCTTCAGTTCTAAAATTGTAGCAGTGCTGCAACTTTCTTTTTTATGGCACAATTAGTGCAATTAATAACTCAACTTAAGGCGAAGCACATGTACAACAACATGCGTTGTAATTTATGATCGTATCATGTATGCCACGATTAATTAATTTCGTGCGCCCCGAAATTGTTTTCGAATCGAAGGCATATGCCTATAATTGCGACAATAAAATTAGATGCAATCTGCCACTTCGACTTGACGCTTGTTTGACTTTTGTGTTGCATTTCCGACATTTGCAAGAACACGTTTTTGGGGTTTCGGTACTTTGTGTACTTTATGTAGTACTGACTGACTGACTGTACTGAGGTTGAGACAATATTTACCGCAAATGTTTTGCGCAGTGAACACAAACGCTAATTAATGAGGTAATTGCTGATGTGAATGGTGACTTAATTAGGTTTGTCGATAAAATTCTTCGGGTGCACCTTCGTGGTGTAGTTTATGCTGCGGACTTTTCCTTTTGTATGCAATTGCAATTGCACTGGGGCAATTAAAGCGCGATAATTAATTAATTGCTAATTTATAAAAGGTATATTGTATTTTTTGCACAATTATAAAAGAAGAAAATATTTTGGGTCGTTACTATCTTTGTTTTTATGGTATTTAAGCTTTCTTAAGATTATGCTATTTTTGTAATGAGTCATTTTTAACGATGTCCCAAAAATTCATCTAAAATTTAGGACGCTTATAATTTTAGTCTGGCTCTGACTTTATTTAAATATCCATACATTTTCATCAATTAAAAAACGGGAATAATTATTATGGGTAAATTTCCTATTCCAATTTCCTATGACAATTTGTCTTAGAAATTGAAATTATTTTAACTCCTACTCTGCACTTGCTTTAATAGTAGTCTAGTAGTAGTATAATAATAGTAGTAGTCGTAGTCGTAGTCATAAATCTCCAACAACCAGTAGTAATAGTAGTAATAGTAGTAGTAGTAGTCTTAGTAGTACTCGTAGTCATAGTCATAATTCTCCAACAACCAGTGGTAATAGTAGTAATAGCAATAGTAGTAGTAGTAGTAGTCTTAGTAGTAGTCGTAGTCGTATTCATAATTCTCCAAAAACCAGTAGTAATAGTAGTATTAGTAGTAGCAGTAGTCTTAGTAGTAATAGTTGTAGTAGTAGTCTTAGTAGTAGTCGTAGTCGTAGTCATAATTCTCCAACAACCAGTAGTAATAGTAGTAGTAGTAGTAGTCTTAGTAGTAGTCGTAGTCATAATTCTCGAACAACCAGAAGGAATAGTAGTAATAGTAGTAGTCGTAGTCATAATTCTCCAACAACCAGTAGTAGTAGTAGTAGTAGTAGTAGTAGTAGTAGTAGTAGTAGTTGTAGTAGTAGTCTTAGTAGTAGGTGTAGTCGTATTCATAATTCTCCAACAACCAGTAGTAAAAGTAGTAATAGTAGTAGTAGTAGTAGTCTTCGTAGTAGTCGTAGTCGTAATTCTCCAACAACCAGTTGTAATAGTAGTAATAGTAATATAAATAGAAATAGTAATAGTAATAGTAATAGTAATAGGAATAGAATAGTAGGCTTAGGATTAGTCGTAGGCGGAGTCATAATTCTCCAACAACCAGTAGTAATAGTAGTAGTAGGCTTAGTAGTAGTCGTAGTCGTAGTCATAATTCTAACAACCAGTAGTTTGCAAGTAACGACAAAATATTCTCTTACAAAATATTTGCAATTTCACTCTTTTCAATCAATATCTATATTTTACACTTATATAATAATAACTTTTAGTTGTTAACTCCTTGCAGCCTCAGTGAAAAGTAATTTTAATTGTAAATGTAATTGTGCATTGTGCATTGGCGCAATTCAAGCAATTTTGTGCAATGCGCAACTTTAATGTTATATTGCGTGAACGCATTAGTGCACAACACAATTTGACATATTGTGCACGGGGCCACAAATGCATTGTGTTTGATCATATTGAACTGAACATTGAACATATTACACAAATGTGCAAACGCGTCAAATTTTAATTGCTTCAAATGCAATTACGACGCGCAATATTCCGCTGTGGTGAGATTACAATTTTCGAATCAAGCGCATCGATAATCGATAATCGACTGTAATAATTAAATTGTTAATATAACTCAGGGTTGAATTAAGATTTCTACACTACACTGGAATTTTGTTGTTTGTTGAATTAATACCATAAATATTTATTTAAAGTTAATTGACTTTTTGATTGTAAACATTTATCGTTAGCTTATTATACGATGAACATGAAAGAAATGTAGTTCTTGTTATGTAACAAAACAATGCAATTGTAATGCTGCAAAAGAAATCGAATAATTATTTAATAAAAAAAATATTTTCAGTTTTCTCGAAACTGCCTGGCGTTTTATGAATTGCAACTTTTCACAATGTACCAAACCCACCTATTGGTTCACATCAAAATTACTGCGGTATTGAAGAAGCTTCCTTATAATGTTATTTCACTAGAATATAAAGGATATATCTGAGTATTTATATTGATTATTTTGTTAACATATTACTATTGGTTCACAACATATTCAAGAAAAACTAGGAACAAAATTCAGAAATCCTTGAATTTTGGATGGTAAAATATTCATTCATCCAACTTCAAAATTTTATTACGTTAAAACTTATTGAGGTAGGTGCAATTTTATTTCACTACAACGTAAAATTGTTATCTGTTTATTTATTTTAATTTTTTTGTTAACTTATTACAATCGGTTCAGAAGATATTGAAGAGAAAGACCGAATAAAATTTTAAATCATAGAATATTTCAAGGTAAAATATTAATTAATTTAAATTCATATTTTAATGGTGATAAAAATAATTGAGATAGTTCCAATTCTATTTCACTTTAACGTTAAATGATTATCTGTGTATTTAGTTTGACTTTTTTTGTTGACGTATTACAATCGGTTCAGAAGAAATTGAAGAAGAAGTCAGAGTAAAAATTTGAAATCTTAAAATATTTCACAGTAATTTAATCATTCGTCTAACTTCAAAGTGTTATGGCGTTAAAAGTTATTGATATAATTCAAATTTTATTTTACTACAACATAAAACAGTTATCTGTGTATTTATTTTAATTTTTTTGTAAGCTTATTATAATCGGTTCAGAGAATATTCAAGAAAAAGGCAGTATAACATTTGAAATCATAGAATATTTAATGGTAAAATATTAATTCATTTAAATTCAAATTTTAATTGCGATAAAAATAATTCAGATAGTTCCAATTCTATTTCACTTTAAGGTTAAATAGATATCTGTGTATTTAGTTTGATATCTTTGTTGATATATTACAATCGGTTCAGAAGATTTTTAAGAAAAAGACAGAGTAAAATTTGAAACCTTAGAAAATTTCAAGGTAAAATATCATTACATCTAAATTCAAAGTTTAATTGTAATAAAAATAAATGAGATAACTTCAATTCTATTTCACTACAACGTAAAATGGTTAGTTGTGTATCTAGTGTGATTATTTTGTTTAAATTATTGCCATTGGTTAAGAAAATATTCAATAAAAAGGCAGAGAAAAACTGTTGAATCCAAGAATATTTCACGGTATATTAATCATTCATGTAACTTCAAAATTTAATGGCGATAAAAGCTTTTGAGATAATTCAAATTTCATTTCACAACAACATAAAACATTTATCTGTGTACTTATTTTAACATTTTAATTAACTAATTTCCATCGGGTCAGAAGATATTTAAGAAAAAGATACAGTAAAATTTGAAATCTTTAAATATTTCACAGTAAAATAATCACATATCTAATTTCAAAATTTAATGGGCATAAAAGTAATTGATATAATTCCAATTTTATTTCACTACAACATAAAATAGTTATCTGCGTATTTATTTTGATTTTTTTGTTAAATTTTTACAATCAGTTCAGGAGTTAAAGAAGGAAAAGTTAGAGTACAACATTTTTATTCTTAGATTATTTCACGGTAAAATATTTTACTCTAATAGTTATATCATAATGAAAATTGGATTTCAGTATTTTTGATGGTGCATTTCATGCAACTTTTCACCGACATTTTGAAAGAACACATTTAAAATTACATTTCATCAGTCCTAACCTATTGATACTAAAAAAACGTTTCATTTGGCGCACGCATTTGGACGATATGATCAAATGTGTAATTCGCCGTTGAAATAATAGAAAATCACTCGGAATAAAATTGCAATGTACGTTTGTTGCAAAAAGCGCCAGAAAAAGTAGCAAACAGGCGTGATGGTAATGAAAAAATAATAAAAGAGTGTGTTGCGAAATGGTGAAACTGCTGCGCCAGACTGGGTGGACGACCGTGTGGCGCGCAGTGTAATCGAAACGAAATTAATTTCGTACGTAAATTTAATTCAATTGCGTCCGCCTCGGGCTCGCGACGCAGCGAACCGTCCGCTCTAGCTTCCGTAATTAATACAATAAACGATGTCTGAGCCGCTGGCAGTGGACTGTGTTGGCTAATTAGAGGTTTCACCGCTATCCGCAATCGCTTGTATAGTATGTTTATCATTTGTTTATAATTACATTTTGCAAGACAATCATTCGATTCACTTTGATATAAAGAAGATTAGGGGTTAAAAAATATAGTTGTAACTAAAATAGTTAGTTATCTGAGAAATTTGAATTGAATAGTTTTCATTTGAATGTGTTTGTAATGATTACAGCTACAATATTGTAGTTGGATTCGTTTGATGGCATGTACAGGGTAGGTAGAAATTATAAGGGTGCAAAGTTTTACATGGTGATTTGCTAAGTTTACTTAAAGTTACTTAAAGAAATGGAATATGAGAAATGGAAGGTATAATATTGATTCACACAATTTCAAAATTTAATTTCGAGAAAACCAATTAAGATAGTTCAAATTTTATTTCACTGCAATGTTAAACAGTTATCAATGTATTTATGTAAAATATTTTGTTAACATATTTCAATCCGTTGAAATCTTATTTAAGAAAAAGTCAGAGTACTATTGTGAAATCCTTGAATATTGGATGGTAAAATATTGATTTATCCAACTTCAAAATATAATTGCGATAAAAGTAAGTGAGATAATTTAAATTCTCTTTCACTACAATATAAAGCAGTTATTTGTTTATTAATATTAAATATTTTGTTAACATATCACTATCGGTTCAAATCATATTCAAGAAAAAGTTAGAGTAAAATTCTGTAATCCTTGAATATGGGACGGTAAAAAATTGATTCAACTAACTTAAAAATTTAATTGCGATAAAAGTAATTGAGATAATACCAATTTTACTTCACTATACTATAAAACGATTATCTATGATTCTCCTTTAATTATTTTGTTAATTTATTACCGGCGGTTCAGAAGTTATTCATGAGAAGGATAGCGTATAAATTTGAAATCTTTGCATATTTCCAATAAAATTTTTATTCACGTAACATCAAAATTTAATTGCGATATAAGTAATTGAGAAACTTACAATTTTATGTCACTACAATATAAAACAGGTAATTGTGTATTTATGTTAAATAGTATGTTAACATATTACTATAAGTTCAAATCATATTCAAGAAAAAGTTAGAGTAAAATTCTATAAAACCTTGAATATGGGACGATAAAAAATTGATTCAACTAACTTAAAAATTTAATTGCGATAAAGGTAATTGAGATAATACCAATTTTACTTCACTATACTAGGAAACGATTATCTATGATTCTCCTTTAATTATTTTGTTAATATATTACCGGCGGTTCAGAAGTTATTCATGAGAAGGATAGCGTATAAATTTGAAATCTTTGCATATTTCCAATAAAATATTTATTCACGTAACATCAAAATTTAATTGCGATAAAAGTAATTGAGAAACTTACAATTTTATGTCACTATAATATAAAACAGGTATTTTTGTATTTATGTTAAATAGTTTGTTAACATATTACTATCGGTTCAAATCATATTGATGAAAAAGTTAGAGTAAAATTCTGAAATCTTTAAATATGGGATGGTAAAATATTGATTCATCCAACTTGAAAATTTAATTGCGGTGAAAGTAATTGAGATAATTCCAATTTTTTTTGACTACATCAGAAAACGATTATCTGTGAATCTCCTCTGATTGTTTTGTCAATTTCTTACCGGTGGTTTAGAAGTTATTCAAGAGCAAGATAGCGTATAAATTTGGAATCTTAGCATATTTCCAGTAAAATTTTTATTCACGTAACTTCATAATTTAATTGCGATAAAAGTAATTGAGAAACTTACAATTTTATGTCCCTACAATATAAAACAGCTATTTCTGAATTTATGCTAAATAGTTTGGTAACATATTAGCATCTGTTCAAAACATATTCAAGAAGAAGTTAGAGTAAAATTCTGAAATCGTTGAATATGGGATGGTAAAATATTGATTCATCCAAATTAAGAATTTAATTGCGATTAAAGTAATTGAGATAATTCCAATTTGATTTCACTAAAATATAAAATGATTATCTATGAATTCACTTTAATTGTTTAATTAACTTATTACCATCGGTTCAGAAGTTACTCAAGAAGGAAACAAAGTGAAAATTTGGAATATTTCAAGGTAAGATATTGATTAATCTAACTTCAAAATTAAATTGCGCAAAAAATGACTAGCTTAGAAAATTTTAAGCTTTTATAAATTTATATATTCTTCGGAATAGCTATTTTATTCCTGAAGTAAGATGTTACAAACTCATATAAGACGTCAAGAACAAGAATTATAAGATTTCAAACAAAAATTATTTTTATTAAACTTTCTACATTTTCCAAGGACAAATGAAATAATAACGCACCGGGAAATAAAAAATGTATAAAAGTGTTCCGGCCATTAGGAAATTATGAAATTAGAAACGCATTAGAACAAGATATAATATCTTGCTGCTATATGGTCAAGTCAAATGATCAGATTCTATCATATTCGACAATGCAACAATATTAATAAGTATTAATGAGCACACGTCGCACCAATGACGAAAGCAATTTTCCTTCTCCGCATTTCGTAATACGGTAATACAATAAAAAAAGATAATACGGTATACGACGATGATTCATACGCAATTTTGCGATCGTGAAGAAACGCATTAAAGGCGCATAAAAAAAATGCATCAAATCTTGGGCAACGAATCGCCATGATTCCGACACGTTGTAAACCGCTATAAAATTCCCTTCACTTCACTTCTCCTCACTTCAACTGACCACCCAAACACATTGCTAATCTAGCTTAAGCTAAATGTTTCCTCAGATCCTCAAGGTTGTAAAACGTTGATGATCGGGTTAATGCAGCTAATTTTTCAATTTTTCAAGAGGTTGAATCGTTAAATCATTAACGACCAGGTTCACATTGCTGATGCTGAATAATGCACGAGCTGGTGCTGGGGGCGGGCTGGAGGGTGTGAGGCACCCTTGTAATGACAGACACGCTCGCTCGCTTTGCGCGCATTAATAATTCAATTCATCGCTTCGGCGTATTGTTTCAGCATCATATAGTCACTGCGGTGAGTTCCTCCCTTACCATGTTTAATCACTAAAGGCGTTTGGGAAATTTGGCAATTGGGGAAGCTGTTATTGCTGCTGGCAGCGTTTTAATGACGCTGTGCTCTAGTGTAAATGATGTCACACTTAATGTTTTGCATCGTGGGAGTAAAGACATTGGGATATCGATGTCGTCTTCTTCTTAGCTATTCAAAGTTAATAAAATTATGTATTCATGATGTTTGGAGTGGTGAAACTAGTCAAGATACTTTTTATGTTGGAAAAATTCAAAGTTGAGAATTCCAATTAGAAAACTTGCCTTATTAGGAACACTTAATTAAAATATTTAATTATGATGAAACAAAGGACTTGGTTTTAATTTACTTCACAGAGTAATAAACAATAGTTATCTAAATACCTTGGCAACATTTCTTTAATTAATATATTTGTAAACGTTTAATGGATAATGATAGGAATGTTGAGCAAAATTTGTAAATCCTAATATATTTGATGGTGAAGTATTCATTAAAAGTTCAAATTTAAATTGCGGTAGAAGTAACTGAGATAACAAATATTTTGTTTCACTACTATACAAAATAGTTATCGGTGTGTTTGTGTTGATCATTTTGTTAACACATTACCATCGGTTTAGAAGATATTCCACAGAAAGTCAGAGTAAAAATGAGGGATAACATAACATTTCGTGCTAAAATATTGATTCGTCTATCTTCAAAATTAAATTGCGATAAAAGTAATTGAGATAATTCTAATTTCATTTCTTTACAACATAAAATAGTTATCTCTGTATTTATTTTCAATATTTCGTTATTTTATTACCATCGGGTCAGAAGATATTCAAGAAAAAGTTAGAGTAAAAATTTGGATTAAGAGAATATTTTACAGTAAAATGTTGATTAAACTAACTTCATAATTTAATTACGACAAAAGTAATTATGATAGTTCAAATTTTATTTCACTACAACCTGAAATAGTCATCTACGTATTTATTTTGAATATTTTGTTAACTTATTACCATCGGGTCGAAAGAAATTCAAGAAAAAGTCAGAGTAAAAATTTGGTATCTGAGAATATTTCACGGTAATATGTTGATTCATCAAACTTCATAATGTAACTACGATAAGAATAATTAAGATAGTTCAAATTTTATTTCACTACTACTTGATATTGTCTTCTACATATTTATTTCGAATATCTTGTGAACATATTACGATCGGGTCAGAAGATATTCAGGAAGAAGTCAGAGTTCAAAATTTGGATTAAAAGAATATTTTACAGTAAAATGTTGATTATTCTATTTTCAAAATTTAATTACGATAAAAGTAATTAAGATAGATCTAATTTTATTTCACTACAACCTGAAATAGTCATCTGCGTACTTATTTTGATTATTTTCTTAATTTATTACTATTGGGTCGGAAGATATTCAAGAAAAAGTCAGCGTAAAAATTTGGTATCTGAGAATATTTCACGGTAATATGTTGATTCAACCAACTTCAAAATGTAACTACGATAAGAATAATTAAGATAGTTCAAATTTTATTTCACTACTACTTGAAATTGTCTTCTACGTATTTATTTCGAATATCTTGTGAACATATTACGATCGGGTCAGAAGATATTCAGGAAGAAGTCAGAGTAAAATTTGGATTATAAGAATATTTTACAGTAAAATGTTGATTATTCTATTATCAAATTTTAATTACGATAAAAGTAATTAAGATAGATCAAATTTTATTTCACTACAACCTGAAATAGTCATCTGCGTACTTATTTTGATTATTTTGTTAACTCATTACGAACGGGTCAGAAGATATTCAAGAAAAGGTCAGAGTAAAAATTTGGTGTCTAAGAATGATTCATTTAACTTCAAAATTGAATTGCGACGAAAGTAATAGACATTTTTAAAATTTTATTACCCAACAATATGAAACAGTTATTTACTCGTTTTCCTTTGTAAAATTTGCAACATGGTAGCATTAAGGGTAGAGATATCAGCACATTTGCCAGCTCCAGTTCTCTAATGTAGTCGTCAATTAACTTCGATTAACTCATATATGGATTTTCCCATCATTCCCACATTTATTTGATGCCGGAGGCATGATAAACTTGTGGGTCACCCCCCACCCTTCAGTTGTCTTTGGAGGGGCCCTCATCAGGTTCCTCATCGAACATCTTGCATTCTTTATGAAGCCCGGCTGGAAAATTATAAGGAGCGTGTGAACTCCGCCAGGTACATTACCATCCCCCCAGCTCTCCGCACCCCCCGCCCTATCCAACCCCTGCGGCATCTCTCTGTCTGACTGACAGATGGCACGTGCAGGTCGTCACGACCTATCATTGGTCCACGACAACCTCGATGTTGACTTATAGAAACGCAATTACGTGGTAGGTGTCTTTGATGGGGTTGGCACCCACTTGGGTTCAGTGCATCGACGGATGTCCGAAAGTCCGGTCGGGTCCGAATTTCGTCAGCCGCCCCCCAAAGTGTGAGGAATGTAGCTGGACGGTTTGGTAACGTTTGGTAACGCGATTTTTGTTTGGTGATTTTTGGCACTGATTTCGAGAATTACTCAACGATTGCGAAGTGAGACAAGTGCGACTTCAAGATGATGGAATTCAAGGTGCAGGGCCTTGTGGCCGATCTGATGCCCAACATCAGACTGATGCAGGGCGTTGGACATTTTATGTTCAATTATCATGCGGATAACAGCGGTGCCCTGCATACGATCCGGATTGGGTACTCTTGTATGCATCTGCTGCTGATCCTCGCTCAATTTGGGTAAGTCCATAACTCTTGACCCCATGGACATATCTAGATAATTCTTACTTTGTTGGAAAGAGCACTTAAAGGGGTACAACTGCTGTGAATTTCATTCTTTTATCTTCCATAGTTTTAAAGTTAGAGGGCTTTGAAACAAAATTATACCTTGGCGTATAAAATGTATGTTTCACGTATAAGTGGTTCTAATTCTTAGACCATAAAAGATATTAATTCTCTTTTGGATGCACCTTATTCCAAAAGTATTTGACTATGTTGGTGTACCGTTTCAAGTTTTCATCGATGATAGTTCCTTGGAAAAGTGTATTTTACTTAAATTATGGCATCTTCCCACAAATTTATCGTTTGTCTAAATTTCCATTTGGGAAATAAAACCTATCTACTGACACCATAATTTTTTGGCTGATACTATAAGCGGTTTGAGAGTCCTTGTTTCAAGAATGTCAGTATTCTGAAAAGTAGGGAACTATTATTATTTGGACAAACAAAATATATGTTCAAGCTCATTTACTACCTAATTCGGACAAAGTTATTTCTAAAAAATTAACGTTGGACATTCACATTGATAAAATCCTGTTCAGATTTACCTTCGGCAATCTGGTGATACAAATGGACGATGTCAACGATTTGGCTGCCAACACAATCACTGTCCTCTTCTTCACTCATTGCCTTACTAAGTTTCTCTACTTTGCGGTGCGCTCCAAACTTTTCTACCGGTAAGTTGCATGATTCACCCATCCCAAATCTCCGAGAAATATTAAACGTTGTCCAAATATAGAACGCTTGGGATTTGGAACAATCCCAATTCGCATCCGCTGTTCGTCGAGTCGAACAACCGCTACCACGGCATCTCCCTGGCGAAGATGCGCCAGGTGCTGATGATCGTGCTGGTCGGGAGCATCACGAGTGCTGTCTGTAAGTTGCCAGAGAGCAATATTTAACAACAGAATTTGTACTAAAGATGTATATGTTGTTTATGTTGGCAGGTTGGACTGGTATTACCTTTGTCGGCGATAGTGTCCACAAGAGCAAGGATCCCGAAACGAACGAGACCATTTACGAGCCCATTCCGCGATTGCTGATTAATTCCTTCTATCCGTGGAATGCCATGTCTGGAGTACCTTATGTCATCTCTCTTGCATACCAGGTAAGCTCTATCGGGGTTTGACACATGTTACCTGGATTTAGATTCAATTTGGACATTATTTGGGCATAGTTGGATAAATTTAGACAATGAACTTTAAAGTGGTCTAATCATTTCTGATTTGGTCCCAATTTACTACTATATTTGAGGAAAGATGTCAACTTAACAGTTGTTCTAGAAATTGGTTTAGAAATGTCGGGTATAATTTGAATCAAAACGGTTCAACATTTCTTAAGGGTCCCACTAAAACAAAGTGAAACTTAAAGTTGTCTAAATTAGACATGTCGGGTATACATATATCGGGGACAACGTGGAAGCTTTAGAACCACTCATTCTGATTTTGGACACTTCTTAAGGGATCCACTAAACAGCAAATTTTAAAGTCCAAATTAGGCTAGAGGTCCTAGGGATAACTCATGGACAACTTGGCACTTTTAAAATTTAACTCTGATGAATTTTGATTTTGGTCCCAATTTGATAGAATTGGATTCCAGAGGCGAAATATGAACTTTATAGTTGTCCAAATTAGTCTAGAGGTAGGGAGGACATCTCAAGGACAACTTGAAGACCTTATAATTCTAATCCGAAAATTTCTGATTTTGGTCCAAGTTCCCAGTGTGTTACTATGGTTTTATGTATCCCATAGTCAAAATATAAACTTTAAGGTTGTCTAAATTATAGATGTCGTTTATACATATATCGGGGACAATTTGGAAAGCTTCACTAATTCTGATTTTGGACACTTCTTAATTGGATCCACTAAAGAGTGAACTTTAAAGTTGTCCAAATTTGGCTAGGGGCCCTAGGGATACCTCAAGGACAACTTGGCACTTTTAAAACTTAACTCTGATAAATTCTGGTTTTGGCCCGAATTTGATAGAATTGGTCTCAAGTATTCCAGATGTGAAATATGAAATTTTAAGTTGTCCAAAATTGAGATGTCGGGTATAAATATATCGGAGACAATTTGGAAAGCTTTAGATCCATTCATTCTGATTTTGGACGCTTCTTCAGGGATCCACTAAACAGTGAACTTTAAAGTTGTCCAAATTAGGCTCGAGGTTCTTGGGATATCTCATGGACAACTTGGCGCCTTTAAAACTTAACTCTGATAAATTCTGATTTTGGTCCCACTTTGATAAAATTGATCTCAAGTAACCCAAAGGCGAAATATGAAGCTTAAAATTGTCTAAATTAGAGATGTCCTGTGTACATATGATATATCGGGGACAATTAGGAAGCTTTAGATCCAAATGTAAACTCATTCTGATTTTAGACACTTCTTAAGGGATCCACTAAAAATTAACTTTACAGTTGTCCAAATTATTCTAGGGGAACTGAGGTCACCTCCCGGCCAACTTAGATCCCTTTAAACTCAAATCCCAAATGTAATTACTTTCATCCTACAATTTGTCTTCCTTCAACAGGTTTATTATGTGCTCTTCTCAATGCTTCAAGCCAATCTACTTGACGTGCTCTTCTGCTCCTGGTTGATCTTCGCCTGCGAGCAACTGCAACATTTGAAGGGCATCATGAAGCCCCTCATGGAGCTCTCCGCCACACTGGATACCTACGTCCCGAAGAGTGCCGAGCTCTTCCGTGCAGCGAGCGCCAACTCTCAGGACAACTTGGTTGAGAACGGTAAGAACCCTCAAAATGCCTCCAAAACTCTTGGTTATGATCCAACTATCGTTTCAGACTACAACAACATGAAGAATGAAGACATGGACCTCAAGGGCATCTACAGCACTCAACAGGAAATGGGTATGAACTACCGATCCGGAGCCCTGCAGCAATTTGGAACTGGCGGTGGTATTGGCCCCAATGGTCTCACCCGGAAGCAGGAGTTGATGGTGCGATCAGCTATCCGATACTGGGTCGAGCGACATAAGCACGTTGTCCGGTAAGCTGCTGCCTGTTTTGTCTAAAATTTGGATTTTGGAGGATTTTGGAGGAATTTGGAGGAATTTGAAGGTAAACATCCCTTATGATCCCTAGGTTGGTAACTGCTATTGGAGATGCTTACGGTATCGCCCTGCTGCTCCACATGTTGACCTCGACCATCACCCTCACCCTGCTGGCCTACCAGGCGACCAAAATCGACGGTGTGACCAAATACGCCGCCACCGTGCTTGGCTACTTGTTCTACGCCCTCGCCCAGGTGTTCCTCTTCTGTATCTTCGGCAATCGTCTTATTGAAGAGGTAATCTTAGCTTCCATTCACGCCAAGGTCAAAACCCGCTCAAATGAGGTTATGTTATAGAGCTCATCGGTAATGGAAGCAGCGTACAGTTGCCACTGGTATGATGGGTCCGAGGAGGCAAAGACCTTCGTGCAGATCGTCTGCCAGCAGTGTCAGAAGGCGATGTCAATATCCGGCGCTAAATTCTTCACGATCTCCTTGGATCTGTTTGCTTCGGTAAGACGCGAATCTCCACACAAAAACCAGCGCCATCTATGAATCAATAGCTCGGGACTTAATACCTAATGCTGAATGTGCTGCCTATTAGGTGCTTGGCGCTGTAGTCACCTACTTCATGGTGCTGGTGCAACTTAAGTGAACCACCAGAGAGGGCGCCACTAGACGGCCTTGGCGCTGCATTTACAACTCAACTCAACAAAGTCAACAAAGTAAGCGTAAGAGTAAAACTAATGATGCATTGATGACGTTTTATTACTGCACCGTGAATCAAACCAAACGTATTTGTAAGTATTTGAAAGTGTTATCAATCAAAACTAAAAGCAAGGAAAACCGAGCATTCAGACGTGTCTTATAATCATATAATATTTTATAACATCACAGAGTGTGGAATGAGAACGGTGCCAAGATGTAATGCTTGTTTCTTGTTTCTTGTTTCTTTTTCATTCATAACCTCTGCAATCTAGAAACAAAGCTACCTCATAAGTATTATTTACCTCGCCATTGTTTAATTATGATATACTCATTAATAGAAGTGATGCTGTGATGTTAGAAAAAGGGGAAACTGATGAACGCTAAACATATATCAAAGTGCACCTTTACTTAAGTCAAGTAAATTTAACGATACTATAAATATTTGTGATTTTTGTGATCTTTGTGACCGAAAGTGTGAGGTTTTACAGAAATACTCAGAGAAAACATATTTTAAGACTATAGAATATTACTATTTTGTTACTACTTACTAAGCATTGTGGCACTGGAAAGATTTTAATTGTAATACACGTGAAATGTTAAATTTTAGAGCTTTTAATGTTGAAATAAATCATAAATCGCTACGTTTTTGGTGGTGTGGCGCCATCTAGCGGCGAGCGGACTGCAACAGTATCGATTGCTTGTGTTCCTTTTGTGCTCTGGTGCTTGTTGCACGCACAGCATGCAGGGAAGGGCTTTAAATCCTGCTGGATGGACGATCAGCTGCTCCTGAGCGTTCGGACGCATGCGTTGCGTGTCCTGGCAGGATTACCTCGCCGTGGTCCGGACAGTCCTGCGAGCAAACCCCCGATATCGTACAACAGCAATAACACAATCGCGATTTGCAATCAGCACGCTAATCATCGATAAAACAGTCAACAATAATCCCTAAAACCATCGCAGGAATAAAGAATTGAAATGAACAATCAATGGTTGTGAAACTGAAACTACACAATAATACAATCAATCAAAATCACTATTTACAATTAATATCAATTAAAAAAACAAAATAAAAACTTAAACTGAAATATTTAATAAAATGTATCGTTGTTAAATCGTTTTTTTTTCCCAAGTATCGTGAGTTGTTTTTATTAACATATCAACTCAAGTGTTATCTACCATCAACGTTTTTATCGATTTGGTGCTAGAGTTCGCCGCCAGTGAAGCATCGTTTGGCTCTTTACACGGAAGATTAATCTAGGTGAGTTTTTCTGCGGTGATACTTGATGCTTTTTTAGTTATTATCTCGTTTATCTTCCTGACATGTCCCACATGAAGCATTAAAACTTTTTGTTAGCAAGAAAACTGCACATTTTTCATTTGGGTAATTCAACTTTTTGCGCTTTCCTACAGATGGCACTACTTACATAAAAATTGTAATTTCGCAAATAACTTTTTAATCGCACGCAAATAAATATTATTTCATACAGGAAAATTCAAATATATATATTTATCAGTTTATTTTATTGTTTGCTACTGTAATGTGTGGGTTTTTTACTTTTTTCATCTAAATTTTAATAAACGTTGTTGGTAGTTTGGCTTTGGGTATTGAGATGGCGCTGGTGAGGTTTAGAGGGCATAGAGAGGGAAATTTGCTGGAAACAAAACGCATAGGGAATTCACAGATTGAATAACATCCAAGCTCCAAGATCCAACGAACCACAACGAACCAACAGTTGTGCTCCGAACGTTGTGCGGAGTGGATGTGCGTCGCAGCATCCCTTAACGAAAATACGTTACGCGAGTTTTTACGTATTGTTGACTCAGCTTTTCAGAATTGCCAAAAAGAAAATCTAATTTTTGGGACGCTTTAGGGTATCTATCATAATGTGATTGGAAGCGTGTGCAATCACGGAAAAGATTGAAATCAAGATAAAGTAGACTCACGCTTGATTAAATGTTTGCGGCGTTGTTGGGGTAGTAAAACTGGCGGCATCGGGGGAGGCGGGTGGCGCGCCGCCGGGGGCAGCTGGCGGGCCGGCAATCACGCCGAATTCCAAAAGGAATTTGGGTGAGTGTGACCACACAGTGCAATAAATCAAAATGCAATTAAACTCAACATTTACACACATTTCCGGCAAACGCATGCAAATCGTTGATTTACATGCACAGCATGTAATTCCGTATGATTCTTACGGAAATCGTAAATCGTATTAATGTATAAAGTTTGTAGTGGATGAAACATGAAAGATATGAAAGATATGAAAGATCAAATATGCGCTGCTGGGGTGATGAAATGAGACGTGGATGAAACGAGTTTGTGTTGGCGGCGGAGGCGCCAGTCTGGCGGGGGTTGGCGCCATTCATCCCTATTATCCTTCCACCGTCCTGACACATATCATTTGTTTTGCTTTGTGCTTGTTCTTGGCGACGGCGGCGACGGTGGCGATGTAGAGTTGGACCTGGATTTCCTCGAGAAGCGCCAGCATGCGAACGGGGAGGCGGCGGAGAAGCGCACCCCCGACGCGGAACCCCTCCACAGCCCGCTGGAGTTCAGCCCCGAGAGCGTCGATCGCGTCAAGGTGATCTTCCTCGGCCCGCCGGCCGTCGGCAAGACCTCCATCGTCCAAGTACTGTGCATTCTCAACTACAGGGTGATCCATATAAGGGTTTTTTTACTACGATTTTTATCGATACGCCCAGTAGCTTGAAATTTGGAACACCCACAATAATTTTTTTACCTATAATAATCAACTCCTTTTTGTTGTACTATAACATTGTACGGGCCACCCGGTATATATTATAGTCTAAGTAATACGTATTCTAAACTACAGGGTGATCCGTATAATGTTTTTTTTTTTATTTCACAACGATTTTCTTCAAAACACCCAATAACTGGAAATTTGGAACACCCACAATTATTTTAATTTTTTTACCTAAAATCATCTCCTTTTCAGTATACTGTAACATTGCACGGGCCACCCGGTATATATTGAGTCTAAATATAGCGTATTCTAAACTACAGAGTGATTCGTATAACATTTTAAAAATTATACATCATTTATTTTTTCAAGACGCCCAGTAACTCGAAATTTGGAACACCCACAATATTTTTTACATTAAATCACCTTTTTTGGTGTACTATAACCTTGTGCGGACCACCCGATATATTTAGACCAAGTACTACGTATTCTATACTACAGGGTGAGTCGTATATGTTTTTTTACAATGATTTTTTTTAATGCCATATAAGTCGAAATTGGGAACACCTACAATAATTTTTAAACTTTTACCTATCATCTACTTTTCAGTGTACTATAAGATTGCACGGGCCACCCGGTATATATTGAGTCTAAATACTGCGTATTCTAAACTACAGAGTGATTCTTATAACATTTTTAAAATTATACATCATTTATTTTTTTCGAAACGCCCAGTAACTCGAAATTTGGAACACTCACAATAATTTTTACATTAAATCACCTTTTTTGGTTTACTATAACCTTGTACGGCCCACCCGATATATTTAGTCCAAGTACTGCGTATTCTAAACTACAGGATGAGTCGTATATGTTTTTTACAATAATTTTTTTTAATACCATATAACTTGAAATTGGGAACACCCACAATAATTTTTAAATTTTTACCTATCATCATCTACTTTTCAGTGCACTATAACATTGCATGGGCCACTCGGTATATATTGAGTCTAAATACAGCGTATTCTAAACTACAGAGTGATTCGTATAACATTATAAAAATTATACATCATTTATTTTTTTTGAAACGCCCTGTAACTCGAAATTTGGAACACCCACAATAATTTTTTAATTTTTACCTATCATCACCTACTTTTCAGTGCACTATAACATTGCACGGGCCACTCGGTATATATTGAGTCTAAATACTACGTATTCTAAACTACAGAGTGATTCTTATAATATTTTAAAAATTAAACATCGTTTATTTTTTCCGAAACGCCCAGTAACTCGAAATTTGGAACTCCCACAATAATTTTTACATTAAATCACCTTTTTTGGTGTACTACAACCTTATCCGGACCACCCGATATATTTAGTCCAAGTACTGCGTATTCTAAATTACAATCACCTTGTATAACATT
>JARJDQ010024604.1:0-23605 GCA_030264215.1 Geostiba sp. GC000077
TTTGTCTACATTTAAGATGCATACTAAAATGTTACAGCTTTAAATTGCTTCAGAAGGATTTATTAAATAAAATGTGAATTTGGTAATGTCTCATTTATTACTTAGATAATTTCGGATAATTTATGGTTTCCATGGTTAGACAGTATTTAAACAAAAATAAATTACATTTGTCATGAGTAATTTGCATTCATGTTATGGACATTTGTTGATAATGAGTATAATTTTGAAAATGTCTACCCCGCCATAGAATATGCTTATTATGCAGATGAGGGGTACGAGATTCGATGCCCTTTTTCTGCCTTATGGGGATTGTATAGTGAATTCGCTGGAACCTTACCGATTTTTGACGTTTCGAACTGCACGTGGGTAAGGGAGATCACATCCCCTCTCTCCTTCACTCAACACCATTGCGCCGCTGGAGTCCCCCACCCCTCACCAGTTAGAAACGTCAAAAATCGGTAAGGTTCCAGCGAATTCACTATAGAATTGCTGAAGAACTTGAGTTGCCCACAGCGGCCAGTGGTCACACTAGTCTGTAAGTTTCTTATTCCGCTCATAGGTGGCGGCACCAGCATCATAAGTTTGAGTTTTTGTAATTCAATAGCTAATCAGCAAAGCATTTAACCTATTTATGTTAAGGTGACAATTCTCAGAGTTGAAATAAAGCTGTTTCCATGGTAATTACAAAATATAAGTTTTATAATATCGGAATTTGTAATGCGGCATTGCCGGACTTCTTTTCCTTTGATTGCTTCTCACGGCCAAACGAAGACTCTAAGAATATTTTTGAATTAAACTTTCCGCTTCAGAATTAGCCCAAGAATCGCGCTGTGTAATTATTATCCGAAAATGTATACACACCCTGTATATTAAAGTTAACGGTATAAAGTTAGAAGAAAAATATCAATAATATTGATTAGGAATATTTCGTAGAGTCGTGTTCGAGGAATATATTAATTTAATAGTTAATGTTAAATTGACTCAAATACAACATTTAAAGGTAAACCACCATTAACAATTAAATTAATAATATTGATGTTATATGAACTGAGGACCACAAATTCTGGTTTCCTGTCTGAGATAATAATCTCAAGAAGTTAAGTCTAGTATCATTTTATGCGTATCTAAACGATCCTTCATTTAATGCCAAATATGGGAAAATCCAAACACGGATTCCAATGTTATATTCAAAAAAAGAAAAAACATTAAAAAATCAAATAAAAGAAAAATGATGATTTCCTGCCTCTGATAAATGATAACAATCCCAACAACTTAAATTAAAGTTAAATCGATTAAAATCTAATAAAGCAATCAAATGCTATTAGATTAAGAAAAATTAAATTATATAGTATATAATAATTACCTTGACTTTTTTGTTATTTGTCACTGGTGCAACAGGAGAAGATTCAACCATTGTAGCCCTAGGCACAATGGGCCGCGCTCCTGTTGTTTGATGACTGACAAACACATCAGATGCATTGCCAATCACATAAAGATGTCCATTAATGTTTGATGTCACAAGCTGTGGCACTGAAGTGCTGGTAAATGTTGGTGTTGAAATGATCTGAGGCACCTCCTCTTCCACTTTTAACACTCCAAATGTAATATTCCCTGTTCACAAAGTAAAAGTAAAGTAGAAAAGTAATAAAGTAGAGTTAAATACTGTTCTTTAGGGGCTTATTGTATTACCTTCTGGTGTACGAAATGAGTACTGAACATCATCATCAGGAGTCTCCAGCAGTGTCTGTGGCGATAAGTGCTCCACATGTGGATCATCCACATCATCACTGCCCATGCTATGGTCATCAATGGCTAAGCCTGCCTGCAGTATCACCTTATTCTCCACTTGCTCATCATGGCTGCAAGAGAAACAATACTATAGTATAGATACATGCAACATATTTTCACATCTTCACTGCAGTGTGTAACTAATGCTATTGCTTGCTATTGCTACTGTTAGCTGTTGTTCTGCTGTTGTTGTTAATCTTTGTTAATAGTGTGTCTGTGTCGCAGTCGCTTATCAATCACAACAATGTTGTGACCTTGCGATGGTTGGCGATCGTAGGGAACGCTGTGGAACATTGGGAACACTGGCTAACAGCAGCCGAGAGTTACATAACCGCGCCTGCACGTCCGCAGCGTTTTCGCGCTGGAGGCGGCTTCCAAGGCGTACCTGACGTCCAGCGGATCGAGCATGTCCATTGCGTTGCTCAATCGCCGCCGATTTCGGCTTGGTGCACTCGTGGATATTTGAATTTTCCGTCAATTTTGGTCACGGGAACAACAACGGGTCATGTGATGAGGCAGGCGACAAACGGAGGACTGCCTTCGCGCAGTGCGTGCGCGCGCAACCAGTGTTGCCAGGTTGGCGAATCACAAACAAGGCGCAGCAAACATCAACAGTTTGTTTGAACTTCGAATTCGATGATTGGACATTTTTCTTCTTTCTACAACTATTTGTAACATACTTCATTACTGTTACTGAACTCTGTTACTCATACAATACGAAAAATACCCCGAAATCCATAATATTTGTTGACACAGTTTGTAATAAACTCATTGCAGTCCTGTGCACAATGCTGTATTAGCTGTAATGAACAAGCGCATAAAAAGTTGCCTACCATACGGCAAGCATCAGGTCAAATGATGAACTTTGTTCTTAATAATTTGAATGTTTGAACATATTTCGTCGTCATCGTCAAAGAAAACGTCGTCGATGAATAAAGTTAAAGATTAAAGTTGTAATATTTATGAAACAATGAAATTTGGCTAAATTATAGTTTAACTTTTAACTCTTTACAGCAGTAAAGTAACCAAAATTGTAAACATTATCCAAAAATCATAGGCCACAATTTAAAACTAAAAGGATATTATGTGAAGCTTTCGATAAGACGGAAGCGCGGAAAAGAACCAAAATCGGACAAACTTTCATTTAATTATTGGTCATTTTTGGAAACATTTACTGGTTTACTGCAACTGAACGCTTGACTGTTCAAAATTTACGAGCACTTCTCTAATGGATACTATTTAATGCTTTATGTAATATGTATAGTATGTAAGTAATTCTTTGTTGTAGGTAATGCCATCTTGCAATATTTACATAAAGAAAACGCGTATCCTTGTATGACACAAATAAAATAATATCAAAGAAACATCGCACTTCGCACATAAATTGAGTTACTTACCTTCACCTTAACATCGACTCTATAAGCACATTAATTAATCCTCATTTAAAGCAAAGCAGCAATTATTTCATTCCGTGTGATCATAATGTTAATTGTGTTTCACAAGAAGTTGAATCGCCACTAGGATTCGTCAATTAAAAAGTAGTTCAAGTGTAATCGTCATAACTGCTAAGAATCTAAGCGGGACTCCAAGACACGTTGAAATTAATTAACGCCCGCAGGTGGGGAGCACGCGAGACGTGATCAAGCCTGCTGCCGATGAAGAAGGTGAAACAGCGCGACGCAACGGCTACTTGGTGAATTCTTCGCCTAAGTGGGGACTTGGAGTATATTAGTTTATAACCAGCTGAATGCTTGCTGCATGCAGTCGGAAAAAGAAATTCAAAGCGGCACGAACGCCATTCCCATCACATACGTAAAGCTTTGTAAATGTATTATGTCATGTAAACTGTAAAGTGTAAAGTGTAAACATTACCGGAAAACAAATTTATGAGTAACTGCAAAGTTTCAAAGTGCACTTAAGTGGCTCAAGTTTTACGCTGCATTTGAAAGCAACTAAAAATGGGATATAAAACTAAACAGGCGAGTTTTAAAGTAGTATAGTTATTGGTAAAATTGGTGTCAAATCGCCAATTGGCCAATCATGCAATTAAAAATCCGTTATATGTTGTTTGGAGAAAAAAGCTTAAGAGTAAAGTTAAGACTCAATATTTATTGGTAATGTGACTGTCGCAAACAGCAGTCGATGTAAATCGTGTTGAAATGAATGTACAACCTTCAATATCTAGTCAAACACAAGCAAATACAGAATAATTGATACTTTGATTTAATAATGGTTAAGTTTGCAATTGCATGTAGTTCGAGTAGGCGTGGACGACTTTTACTTTTGCTTTGCCCTTTTATTCAAACAAAACGTACGTGATTTGCAAAATTTTCACAAACTAAATCAACTTAATTAGAAAGTTAGTTTTCCCATATCCCACCCGATTATAGCAACAGCAGGAAATTTGTTTACCGTGTCACAAAGTCACAATATGATTGAACTAATGGATTTGTTGTATAATGCCATAAACATTAATTGGTAACTTATTGGACAATTATAGATGTAGGTTTATGACTCGGTAACCCAGAGAACTATAGAACTTGAGTGCTGCGTACCAAAAACACAAAACACTATTGAATCAAGAGTTTGTAGTTAACCGCTATGTCAACGCGCATGAAACGTGCTTCAAATGTTTGCAGATATGTACTTAGATGCATTGCGCACGCGCAAAGTGCTTTAACAGAATATGGCGTCAAAAATATGCATCATATGAGTGAAAATTGATGTAAAATTGATAAATGTGAGTACATCACTCTAGTAATGTCAAGTTTCACTGTGAAAGAGAAAGTACACGCCTTCATTCGAGAACAAACAAATGCCGGGTGAGTCTTCACTTCGACTCTTCGCCGAATAGAAAGTCCAATGAACCTGCACACACATCCATACATCAATTTTTAACTTTGCCCGCAAAACCGAATACGAAATTGCAGGTTGAAGACTTGCCGAGGCCTGAATTTTTAATTGCTTCGTAGGTTTGCTTCTAAAACGTGAATTTATCGCACAGAGTCATTTAACGGTAACGGCGATTTTGTCTGTTGCAGTTTTTTCTCATGGCGACGGTGGCGTTCGCGTGCGTCCTCCACAGTGGACCAATTAACGCCTTGCCGGCACGCAGAGCATTCGACACGTCGCCGGCGGGCGTCAACAATGTCGCGAATTCGAACGGTATCGTCCAAGACGTCGATGCAACCATCAAGGAGGTCGAGGGTTTGCTGAACGCCGACCCGAGTCTGCCGCGTCTCACACGTGGGGAAATCTTGGATATCATTGAGAATCTAACGCAGGCTGATGGACAGAAGGGTGTTGCTCGAGATCCCAAGGCCATTATGGTGGTGTTGCCGTATTCTGCCGACAGTGTGCAAAACGGTGACTTTCAATCTCTCTATACAAAGCCTCCTATGACTCACATCATCGAGGATGGTTCTGAAGATGAACGAAATACTGTGAAACCAGATGTTCCACAGAAGAAGCGAAGACCTACCAAGAAACCCTATCAGCAGGTAGGAGTTGAGCATAATGACAGAGTAAAGGTTGCTAGGGTCCCCACGACTGAAGGACCACGTGAATCTTTGTTCAACCAACATGACCACGAACATGAATTTCATGAGTTTGAGCAGCAACAGAGTGCGGTGGAAATAGCTTCACAAAAGCCACGCACAACTACTGAAAACCCTTTCACCAGGTTCATTAACAGAAGGAGAAAGACCACGATGCTGCCGGGTAATCACAAACAGGCGTTTCAAGACATCAGCACAACTACAAGGTCTACATCAACATCAACTACAACAGAAGCTCCTAAAACGACCAAAAAGAGGAAGGTAACTAGAAGACCCTCAAGTACCACTTCTACTACTACCAGTACTACTACCACAACAACAGTAAAACCCTTTGAATTCTTACCCAATCATGGTATAAACATAGTCAGCCCTCCATCTTTCCAACCAATGCCTGGAAAAACAACCGTAGCGGAATTCCAACCGATTCCAACTAGACCGACCACTAGAAGACCTACAACCACCTCAACTCCAGCAAGGCCTACAACTCCAAGATACCTCTCAAGTACTACCACTACACTTCCACCTATACCTAACAGACCAATGATGGTTGACGAGGTGCCAATCCCCGAAGACTTTAAAGATGTCCTCAAGAGCTTAGACATTCTCATCAAGCAATCTCCAACTCAACCTCCTCCCTACGATGAACCGTTGCATGAACAAGACCAACTTACAGAACAGGATAAACTGAAATTGCTCTTTGCTTCTCTTGGTGTTCATACCAGCACCACTACAACCAGCACCACAGCACCTGAACCGGACGTAATGCAGGTTGCAAATAATCTCACCCCCGAAATGAAAGATCTTCTTATGACTTTCGGACTGATACCAGATCCCAATAAAGACAAGACGACGACTCCCAAAGAAGAGATCTTCATGGAGCCCAGTTCAGTGATCACCGCTGACTCGTACAGCAGGTTCAAACCTCTGCCAGTTCATTCCTCCGCGAATGCCAGCCCAAGTGATGACATGGAAGACTTTCTAGCAAAATTCGGGCTGGTTGATAAAAATCAACCAGGGACTCATGGAAGTAACAGGGGACAAAAGGCTATTTCAATGTCCAAACCACAAAATGATCTGAAACCAAATCTGGATATGATTCCTGAAGATTTCAAGGATATTGTTGCTGACATTGGCTTCACAGTCAATGCAGAACCACCAAAAGCAAAACCCCTCACTCCGCAGAGTGACAGTCAAATAATTAAGGAAGTAGAAGCACCTCAAGTACCATCTACTAAGAAACCGGATCATGTCTTCAATCCCGCTGCATCTGGCACAGAATATGCTACTGAAGATGAAATTAATCGCTTAAATCAACTCATGGGTGTGATTAAACAGTTCGAGAAACTGAATGGTACTGCATCCGACGATGATCTTAAGCACATTGACCTCGAAGGCCTTAAAGACTTGGTGCACTCATTCAATGTTCCACTTGATCAACAAAAAGGACCAAATCCCTTGGATTATGACGTTGGGCTGCAGAAAAATGAGGTGAAACGTCAGACTTCAACAACGGAAAAACCGGCAGTTTCTCTAGAACCAATAAATCCTTCTTTGGCTTTGCTGGAGGATTCTTTCGGTGGGTCGTCGGATACTGTCTCTGAAGCTGCTGCAGTGGAGACTACAACAACTGAAGCGCCAAAGAAAACAGGATTTTACTACCTTCTCGATTGGAATTCATTCTTCGATATTGACAATCAGAAAGGCAAGCGAGTTAACCTCCGATTCCAGCCGAAAGTTGGCGATCCCAAGAGGTTCTTCTCTGTAAATGTTCCATAAAATAGTTCCGCAAGTTCCAAAAGTGTTTAAGTGCTAATTTTGTTATTTAAAAGTGGGGGAATAGGGATTTGAATGGGAAAGACTGGAAAATAATGTTTGTTATAAGAAGAAACGAAAACTGCTCAAATTTCAACTATTTATTTTTGAACTTTATGTACTGTTGCTTTGTCCGTTCGTCCAAACATGTAAATAAAATTCCAGGAAATAATTGTTATGTTTATGCTTTGTGGTAAGGCCCTGTATTTTAACGAATAAAAGATGCCAGTGCGTAGGAATTGAATCTTGGAATCTTGGTTGTTGGTTTTATCTTATCATGTTTTATCTTTTAGTGTGGTGTCCATTCGCAATTTCATTTTCAGTCTGTACACGTGGTTTCGTGTCTCTTGTCGTGCGTGCTCATAAATTCGTAATGAATTACCGAGCGTGAATCGTTATTAAGTCTTGTGTAAAGTTCAACAATGTCTCGTAATTATTTAATATCGTTATTATTCTATGCGTTTGTGGGTCCATCCATTCAGGAAGATCTTTGGTATCCGTATCAGTTTGGTAGCGGGCATGGCAATCGAAGAGGTAATCCACAATGATCCATATATCTCGTTTCTTCGGAAAAATCTCAACAATGCGTTTCCGTTGTGTTTCTCAGAACTATTCATCAATAAAGTGGATGCAGTCGACAAATTCAAAACCAAGGAAAACGTGCTCGAATGGCGCAGTTTATCGCTGAAGAATCGTAGCATTGCCCTGGGCCTGACTGCTGATGGCGTGACGATCTTGCAGGTTGATAAGATCGGCGAAAGTTTCGCGACAAGCGAAACGCATACGCGTAAGTACCGCGTGCATTCATTTGCATTCGTTACCTTGTTACAAAACTATTCATGTTCATACCGCACTACCACAGAACGAAAATAGATAATTGAACAATTACGGTAATTATTTCTTAGTGGGCTGTAATTGGCCGCAACGCCGCAAGCCGGCAAAAACAACTTTTTGACTTGAATTAGGCTTAATTTTATTACCTTTAGCGCGAAACAAAAGTTTATATTATTTAATTAAAATGCTTGATGTTGCAACTCGTCTTTTAACTCTTTAACATTGGACGTGCCACGTCCTCGTGGCGCTTTGCAGCAATGAACGCGACCGTTGTCGATGCAGCTATCTTCAAATATTGGAAGAGGGACACTGCGAAAAGTGAAATCATCGTCGTGGTGGCTGTCGACGCACAACATGCGAACAACTCCGTCGATTTGCTGTGGTTCCGCTTGCATTCCAACAATAAATTAGTGAGTACCATCCTACCATCAAAGCTCATTCAATAATACACGTTATTAATTACAATGCTACTCAGTTAAAAATCCACAAATATTTAAACTTTTAAATGTTTGCGCTGATTACAAGTAAATGTTTTTAAAATCTCCGTGTGTACATCGCGCCATCTATTAGATGAAAAACCAAGCTTACCTTTAAGTTTTTATTATTTGTGTAGAAAAAGATCGATAACAGGTGCAGTAATACATTTTAAAATATAAAATATTATTACTACTAATTAAGATCAGAATCCTAAAATATTTGTGTTATTTGAAGTTATTGACGGAATATAAACGTTGAAATAATTAAGTAGTACCTCTCGTCGTCTTCAGGTGTCGCCACACACACCGTTTTTAGATTTCAGGGTTTTAAATGTTTTTGTTTGCTGTTCTTAATAGATTCAAATATGGCATTGGCCCTTGAGCAAAAAAATCACCCACCTAAACATCTTCAAATTGATCGACGAAGGCGACACTTACAACATTCTCATCGCCAATGTCCGATACGAGAATTACACAACCACCGATTGGTATCAGTTCCAACTGGGTCAACACAGCGACTTCTGGTAAAGCAACAACTGTTTGCAAAATTTCAAGGCACCGTCTTTGACACGAGCATAATTTTATATTCAAAGGTTAAAACAAGCTATACATTTGGATTCTCCAACCAACTCAACAGCAATTTCTACGCACGGTGCAAAAACCTACCTCTCAATCCCCCAATATGACACACTACGAATCTTCTCTCTTGAAGAACAAAACACTCGTTTTATGAGCTATCTTAACTTCTCCGTCGGTTACGTTAGTTTCGTCACTAGTTTCAAAGTCGCTTTGCAATCGTATATTGCAATTGATGGTCATTCCGCTGGTATCTATAAATTCGGCAACAAACATGGCTTCCTGACCAAGCAAAATGTTGACAATGCTAATTTGCACGGCATTGATTACTGGCTTGCGATTCCCATCAGTACTTATCGAGATGAAGAGATTTTGATAGCCGAGCGTGCTTTGGAATTTGGCACGCATAAATCACACGTGATTCAGGTGATTATCCATCATGGCGGGCGATTTGTGTTGCACGAGGAGATGACCTGCGATTACTACGGCGAATCCTCCAGTGGACTTAACTGTTTAGTGGAGGAGGATACGCATGCCAATGGAATTAAAGGATCGACTTTTATCACGGTTAATGATACATTGGGTGTGTTGGTACCGCGATATCAGAAGGCTTCGGGTTTGTTTGTAATTACCACTGAAATGAAGGAGTTGCGCAGTCCGTTGGAGGAGAAGATGCGTGCGTTTGAAAAACGGAAAAAGACCATTAAAGTAAGTCTTTAACTGTTTTTAGGTACACAAGTTATTTCACCCTATTTTATTCCAGGAGAAACTTGAACGTTTGCAAGAAAAGTTTAAACAACAACAGCAAGAAGAAGAACAACCAAAGTTTCCGGAGAAAAAGGTTATGGAACCCACTGCAGAAGCATCCAATGATACTTCACAAATGGCTGCCGCTCAAAGTGGCAAAGTCCTCGCCCAATCTGCACCGATAATCGATCTCAATATGGATGAAATCACAGCGAGGGTATCCGCACTTCAGGAAACCATTAACACCATGATGCGTGATTTACACAACATACCGTCCTTCCAACCAGATCGTCCTCAGTATGATACTTTGATTCTCAATGGGTTGGTCGAAGTACAAGGTCCCAGTAACATTCAAACTGTAAATACGGCTCAATTTAATGGTGATACAACTGATAAAATAGCAAAGGACATATTCCAGTAAGTGTACCAAAAATTTACCAAATGTTGCCAATTTTAACTTTACATTTCTTATTTAGTAACCAGAATGAAGAACCTCTCAGTGGTCATAAAACATTCGCCAGTTTACGTGCCGATGAACTTGAGTTCGATACCATTAATGGGACTCCAGCTGATCATCTAAAGTACAAAACAGAACCCTTAGTATTCCATGGTAATGTTGTATTGGAAGGACAAATGATCGTTGATGGAGATGTGAACAGCACTCAAGTCGATGACATGAACATAGAAGAAGAGATTGTGTACATTCCAAGCGAGAAAAAGTTCAACGGTAAAAAATCTGTTTGCTAATAATAGTAAACTTACCAAATTACATTTTCATTCAAAAATTTCTTTCAGGTACCTTGGAATTTGATTCTTTAACTGCTCGCCAAGCCTTAAACACGGATAGAGCCAACAAGTTCCCAGTTCATCACAATTATCAAGATGCACTTGCTGAGGAAAACCCTTCCTTAGAAGGTGTCCTCTTTGAAAACATATTTTTGCCTGGAAATCTAAACGTTACGAATATTAACGGGGAGAACTTCAATGAAACGTTAAAGTCGCTGTGTATGAAGAACATGGACACATATGTTCCGAAGTCAACAGTTGTTGAAGGAGTAAGTACAAAGTACAAACAAGTTGTTTCATGATCTCAAAATAATTTCTTTTCTTTGGTAGGATATCACTGTTAAAGAGATGGCGTTCACGTTCTTCCTTAAAAGTTTGAGATTCCCGCAGGACTATATTTTGAGCAAATCTAATAGTTTCTCGAAAATTACCGGTGAGTCATAACATTCATAAGACTCTCAAAGAAAACTTTTAAAACTTAATTTTGTTTTGTACTTAGGTGCTAAAAACTTTAGCAATGTATTTGTTGGTGAAATGACAACTGATGGAGGGATTAATGGAATTATTCTTGATGAAATCGTCACACTGTCGCAACCACAGGAAATTCCAGGAAAAATGACCTTTGCTAATTTAGACATTACCAACGGTCTTCAGGTATTTTCCCATTTAAAGCCCTCTCAATAAAATGTTTACCTTATTTTCTTGCTGTAGTTGGATGGCGAAATAATTGGCACACTTCCTGAGCATAAAATCGTTAGCAATCCAAGTTTATCTGAGTCTAATAAGATAGCCACTGATGTACTCTTCAAAGACCTGGAAGTCACTGGGAAGATAACAATCGGTGATACTTTCAACGGCACGCATCTCGAAACCCTACTCTCCGATGTAGTCTACAAGAACGAGGAGTCTGTCGATATCAACTCGGTGAAAAAATTCCCCCTCGGATTGACAGTTTTGCAGGACTTGCGACTGGCGTCCGCGGCGATCAATAACGTCGACGTAAATAAATTAATACAGAAAGACACCGAAGAAGTGCTCCACATCAACGAATTAAATGGAAGCGTGACATTCGAAAATATCCTCCTCTCTGGTAGTTACAATGGAGTGGATATTGTGAAACTAGATCAGGAGGCGGTCAAACTCTCCGGGGAGCAGTTCATATCATCGGAGATTGTCTTTGAGGAGGAATTGCGCGTTGACAATTTGGATATGAAAAAGGAGCTAAATGAAATTCCCCTCGAGGAGTATTTATATTCGAATGGCAAGATTTCCTTGGATTCGCTGAATGTTGATGAGTTGACTGTGGAGAATCTGATTGTGCAGAAAGACTTGACTGCGCAAGAGGAGAACTTTAACTTGAAAGATTTTGATGATCGCCGATTCAGTTTATCAAAGGAGCAGATTATAACCGCGGACTTTGCTGTGAATGCTTCGAGAATACCAAATTTGAAGACTCAGTTTATCAATAAGTACGACTTCCAGGATATTTTTGGTTTGGATGCTTTTACAAGGAAGTTAATGGAGTTGTTAAAGAGTGGAAAGTTGGCGATTAAAGACCTGATTGTGTATGATTCAGTTCAAATCGAGGAATTAAATGGCATACCAATGAAGGACATACTTAAGTTGTGCCTGAGCACGAAAGAAGGGGAAAGGGAAATAGAAATTAATTTCCAGGCAAGTTTCTTTGTTTTTCACAGATAACTAACATTTTATCTGATTTCTTTTCTTGTTGCAGGATGTGCGATTCGGTGATCTGCACGTAGAAAAATTCAACGACATCGATTTTTCGACGTTCCACGACAATCTCGTGTTCAAAGACGATGAGGATGTGGAAATCATGGGTCCTAAAGTCTACTTCAACGGCTTCGAGGTAAACAACTACATCCAGACGTCGGCGCTAAATAATATTTCCGTCTACGACATTCTGCGCAAGAAGGAGAGGCAGGAAATTGCCTCGCCGTTGCTGATTTTGGGGCGCGTTTCGCTTAAGGGCGATTGCCAATTAGGCGAGATGCTCAATCGCGTGCCGATTGATAACATCACCCACGCTTTCCGTGCGCTAGACGAGCACACATATCGAATCAGAGGCGATGTCGTCTTTGCCAAGGGGCCGATAATCGAAAATCTTAACGTGAAGTACATCAATGGCGTTGATATGAACGGATACTTTGATCATCTGCTGCATCTGAACGAGAAAACTCCACAGAATATTGGAAACATTACGTTTGCCAACAAGGTTGATATCAGCGGCAATTTGAATGCTGAGGAGGTCGATGGTTTAGACCTTAGTAGTTTGAAGGATGACATCGTTTATACTACTCAAGATGGCGTCATGCAAAACCCGGTGACTTTCGCATCTGACGTTGTTGCGAAAGACGGTGTTGAGATTGAGTCTGCGTTGTACACTGGCGATCTCCTAGGAGTGAATCCTGCTGATTGGAACGAAAGGGGAGTCTTTATCAACAAGGGTAAGGTACCACAGCACCTGAATTTCCAATCCGCTGTGATTAAAAGCGACGTCACTACGAGTTTTCTGAACAATATCAACATGTCCACTCTAATTCCACTAAAATCTGATATGAAGATCAACGAAAAGCTCACTTTTGATGAGTTGTCATCGATCAAAGACATCAAGGTTGATAACTTGGTCAACTCCAGGAAGTTGCCAGTGGAATATGAGAACACGGTCAGGTCGGGACAACTTCAACATATTCAAGACAACGTCGTCTTTAAAGGCAGCGTCTTGGTGAGAGAAATGTTGGACATTTTCAACTTGGTCAATGAACGCAATCCTGGAAATGTTGTCACTATCGATACGGATCAAGACTTGTCAGGAACCTATCGCTTCATGGAGAAAGCAATTGTTAATGAAGATGTGATCGTTTCCGGATTGGTCAATTCGATTAATGTTACAAAATGGATGCAGAACGGGGTCAAGAAAGTGTCCCCTGAAACGCAGGTGGTTTCCAACTCGTGGATCACAGGCTCAAATCTTCATTTTGAGGATGATGTTACTGGAACTGGATTGCTCAATGGTTTGGACATTCACAAAATCGCGGAGACAGTCGAATATCGTCGTGCATTCAAGCACAGTGTTGAAAAAGATTTGGTCGTAAGTTTATTACTTGTTCTTTCATTTGCAAACTCTAATTTTAATTATTTCACAGGACAATTATCAAAAGATCTGTTCAGACATTAATTCTGTCATCGCAACAGCCCAGAAGCAAATTTTCTCCTTCAAGTACTTGGAATACAAACATTCTATCGAGTTACCTGAGGACATTGAACATGTTCATGCATTTGAACACCAGTCCAAGAATTATCTGCTCATCAAAGACAAAGGGTGCACGTCCAAGTTGTTCGTGTGGATGGAGGAATACTTTACTCTAATTCTGGAACACGAAATGGGAATAATCACACAGATCGTCACTGTGCACGATGGAGATGATTTGTATTTGGTTACTCGGGATTCTGACAACAAGAAACCCTCCAAGAGTTTTGCCCAGAGTGCCTGCAACGTTGAAGGGAGCAATGTTTGGAAGTTCAGCGAAGAGAAGCTTCTCTTAACGCAGAAGCTGAAGGATCAAACCACTCTGCTTCATGAATCCAAGATTCCCGGTATTTTTTATTCTATGGAAAGTGGTGCTGTGCTAGAGTACAGACTTTCTGGTGATGGTATTTTATACTCCGTTCAAAAATGGTCGGTACCAACAGAAAACGCAGCCTTCTTGGAGCAAGGCTTCAAGTCAGGACTCTCCATTCGTACTGGTCGCCAACTCTTCAAACTGCACCGCCAGGAGGTCCCTCTTGGAATTCCAAACAACGAAATGGCCATCGGGAACTTTACCACCCTTCAGAACACATTTATTCCTGGAAGGAACGAAGAAATGTTGATTTTGAACGTTGGTTTTCCCCGATGGAAGAAGTTAATGGCAGTTGCATCGCATGAAGATACCACTGTTATGGGCAAGCTTGACTTCATCAAGATCTACGAAGATCCTGTCAGTGGAAGGGTCTTCCACAAGGTGCCCACGTTTAAACCCTCGTCAATGGTTTCCTTGGAGTTTGGGGAAAATGGTGAAACTCTGCTGGTGTTCCTAGAGAACAAGGAAATACTTCAAATTTACGAATACCGAGGAGTGGAGGGTTTCAAATTCAGAGCCCAAACCAGTGTAGAAGCCGAGAAGTTAATCAAAATTAATCTACCTTGTGGAATCCACCGCAAACCTCGTTCATTTATTGGAGTGGTACATAAAAATCACTTTGGACTCTTGGAGGCTGTCATGGATGGTGACCAACTGGAATTGGATCAGCTTACATGTAATCTGTCTTGAATGAATCGTATTTTATATTTGTGTTAAATGTTGCAAAATTTTATGTTTCTTCTTTTAAAAACGTTAATTGTGAAGCAATAAAGTGTTTAATCTCTTTGAACTTTAAACAGACTATATTTACTTAAATCTTCATTACATTGCTAAGATGCTAAGGATTTGATTTGCTGCCGTTTGTATTTTAACCGATAGAATTTGATAATCTCCTCGTCCACTTCGTCATCGCCAGTTAGAGGAATCGACTTCAAATAAGCCACAAACTCAGTGCTATCGCCAGGTTGCACAAACTTATAGCAAGATGGCGGCGCCTGAGCAGGCTTCTCTGGAGCCTTTTCCACTCGCTTCTGACTGATGCAATCGGCACTTTTGCACTGCACCATGGACAAGTGCACATTGTGTCTGCACTTCCCGATTTTCAAGGATCTATGTGACCTTGGTGTTGACCTCCGCACCCCTTTACCGATGATTTTCAACTTGGGATAAACCTCATCGTCTCTATCGTGATTTCCAAGAACCTCATCAAATCTAGTCGGGTAGGCAATCACGCTGTTGCTTCGTTTTGGGACTTCTGCAACTAAATCACACTTGCAAGTTTTCTGCGTTGTCAACGACGAATACTCGCTGGGAATGTTTAAGAAATTCCTGGAACGATCCAGTTTAAGACCGTTTTCCCTTCGTGACACTAAGCTTTCGGTGGATACGGAGCAGAGGCTCTGCGACTTCAACTTTTTGGGCATATCTAATTCGATCTCTTCATATCCTACAAGCAACTTTTTCTGTGCCGCGTTCTTCTCCGTTTTGCTGCAAGGAGTACCCGAACGTGAGTTTTTCATACTTGGACACGCTGGTAAGTCGCGTCGGTGCGACCCAGTCAGTCCTGACGTGGAAGACTTGCAATCGCCGTAAGCGTGTTTGCAGAACTCGTCCAGCTGGGACTTACGATCCAACATGGCAATGTCTAAATTCTGCCCACTATAACACCACAGTTTGTAGTCATCCATTATTTTCCCTTTGAGCTTATTCATTTGGAGTTTTAAACCTTCAATGTCGCCGCGTAAATTGTGCATTTTAAGGAGTTGCTGGCGGTAGAAGTTCTGATCTAAATTCAGCTTCAATTTGGAGTCGCTATCCAATTCATTCACTAGCAGAGCTCTCTTTAAATAGGCAATTTGTGATTGTTTCGCCGACAGCGAGCGAGCGACTTTTACAGCCTCATGGTATTTCATCTTGATGTGTTTGATGCATTCGTCATAGTTGGGTTTGTGCTGGCTGTTGTTTAGAAACACGCGAAACTCTTTCCGTTCAAGTGAATCCATTCGGGTGCAACTTGTTGTGAAAAGACTGTCATGGCTCAAAGGTGCGAAGAGAGCTTTTGGATCAATGCGGTTGGTATAGACATTCATCAAAATGGCTGTGGTAAGAATTAAGGAATTTTGGCAAAGTCAACTATTTTTTTATGGGACAATGGAAAAGGATACAAATCTCTTCGTCTTTCTGCTGTATAATCTGCTTGTACTTTTCTTCGAGTTTCACGAAATCCTTTCCACTTTTCTGGGAACTATTCGGTGACGATTTCAAACTCAACGTTTCATATTGACTGGTCAAGAAGGCAAGTCGATTCCTCATGAATTCAAAATAATATCGCACCTTTCTCACGTCAGTTAGCTTGACAAAGTCGTCCTTGCCGAGGAGATACTGCTTGACTGCTACTTTACACTCATCCTCCTCTTCCCGCGTCAACTTTTTATTCTGGAATTTAATCAAGCCTCAAGAGTCACAAGTTTCTCTATTTTGGGCGTCGTTCCCAACTTACAACGTTAACTTTCTCGTTCATCAGTCGTCGCAGACGCTTCAACTCATTGCGCAGATAATGAACCTCCTTCTCGGGGTTGGGCACATAATTCACATTAGCGTCCAGGGTGATGAGGCAAACGCGCTGCGCAAACTTGCACGTGGTGATGCTCTCCTCCAAATTGAGGTGCAACATGCTAAGGGTGGCCAGCATTGCCGTTAGGCAATTACCACCCAAGGAATCGCGCAGAATAAACGTCATCATGCTATTTCGGTATGGAACGTGATGCGTTCCCTTCTGCGAGAGGGCTTGGATGACGCGCTCCAGGTAGTGCAACGAAAGATTAATGTGTCGCGCTTCGTTGAGGGTCATTCCGTGCAGATTCATGCGATGTAAACGCTCCGAACTAATGTGATAATAGTAAAAATATCACTCAAGGCTGTAGGCTTAAGAAGATGATGTTGTTTACCCAGCTAAATCAACCAAATTCAATTTCGATTTTGTTATGCTCCCGGATGCGTTGCACTTGGATATCACATGCACGGTGAAGACGCAGTGGGAGCGCGAGGAGTAGTCGTTGAGGGGTGTCTCGGCGATCGTCCTACAAAGGCAGAACAATTGGATCAAGCTTCTTGCCTACTGACGCGCAGCGCAGCGCAGTGCGCCTCAGCGGGCGCGTCGCTTCGCATCGCTTCGCTGCGCTGCGCGTCAGTGTGTGAGAAGCTTAACTCGGAGAGTCGTTCAACTGGTCAACACGAAAAAGGGGAGAAGAATTAAGACGGCGCCGTAACGGGAAACGCAAACCTCCATTTTTACGACCCCTATACACTGTGTAGCAAGCCCACTGATGTTAGATGTTAGGGGTCGTGGTTACCTGTTATTGTCACCCGAGTAGAGCAGACGCATGGCTTCCTTCTCAGTGTTCACCTCTTTCAGGCATAGATTCTTGAAGTGCGCCTCGCCTTTCTCATCCTCCAGCACGATGACTCGTCTGATGGGAATCGCCCCCGAAATCAACCCCAAGGGGAACAAATCAATAAAGTTTTAATTAACAAGTCTATTGAAACCGAAGGTAATTCTGAATCTTACGGTAATTCTTCCAGACACGTAAAGTTCTGCTTTGGGCTAAGTAAATCATAAGCGTTTTCGTTGTAAATCTCCAAGTAGGAAATGAAGAACATGTAGTTACTCATATCCTGAAATATACTCAATATACTCAATACATTATTAAAATACTCAACATTAAAAAAAGATCGTACATCGGTAACCAATTTAAATAAATGTTCAATTGTGCGTGGAATAAGACCGCGATCTTCATATTTTGTCTGTGAACCAGTTAAAGTATACGTTTTCCCACTTCCTGTTGCACCGTAGGCAAAAATCGTCGCATTGATACCGGAAAATACACTAAAAAAGGATCAACCTTTTAATGTTGGTTCAAAATTTTGACGTCGCTTACTCGTCTATGATGGGCTTTGCAATAACGTTAAAAACGTCCTCTTGCGTTGAATTCGGCATGAAAACTTTATTAAATTTGAATGCGCGTCTCTTCCGCTTAAAGCTCGTCCCGCTTTGGTAAATTTTCATGATGTCATAATCATCAGTATCATCTGGTAACACTTCATACTAAAAATGCACAATTTGTAATGATTCTTGAAAGTTTCTTTGTTAAAGGTGTTACCCTTGATTTGTGTCCAGCGACTTCCTTCCTAATTCTAGCATACACTCGAATATGATTGTTAACCATGCTTGACTTCTTGCTCTAATCACGATGGAAGCACATAAATTACACCTAATCACTTTGACACTGCTGGCCAACACTGAAAAAGTGTCACTTTCCAAATTTCATTTGATCATTTTGAACGATGCGATGCAGAATTCTCCATTTAAGAAAACTGTACTTTCTTCAAATTTTTACGTCGTAACGCGTGTTGATGATTTGGTGCACGATGATTTTATGTAATTTCCGCCCGAAATTCACATAAATTTCAAATTGAGAAGCAATGAATTGCGCGTGAAATGTGCGTCAGATTTTTTGACAGATTCAAGTTGCTTCAAAATGTTTCGTTTGTTGTGCAATCAAGTGCAATCAAGAATTCACAACATTTACCAACATATTTGTGTTATCATTTTGGGATCATTTCGTTGATTAGCTGGAGAGTGCAACAGTAACAGTTTCCATGTTGTGCGGTGCTCACTCCCTCGCTGGCGTGTTTGCCGGCCGGAAAAATCAATGCGGAAATTGCTGCGCAGGACCAAGAACGCCGTCCTGCGCCTTGCGCCCCTGCGCATGCTCTGCGAGTCTAATACAGAGCTTCACAAAACCTTGCACGGTGATAGCTCCCCTACAAAATCTAACTTCAAAAGTATGAATCATCAAATCCACCTTTACGTTTTTAAAGTATACACAATTTAACGAGTTTTTAGTTGCTGATACTCGTAGTATCTAAACTTAATTTTGTTGTACACTGATTATTCCTACGTGGGGTTTCCTAGACACTCCGTGTTTGGAGCACTGTCATCCTGGGAAAAGCCCATCGACTCAGAATTTCCACCAACCACTAGTTCCATTTCACCTCTCACCGGATACATACCGCATACCCAATCTAAACGCCAAATATTAGCAATTCTGCTTCTGGTTGCAAAACGTTTTGCTCAATGAAAAACTTTCTGTGCGTTGCAACTACGGGCAAAGTGCAATTAAAGTGTTCGCTAGTTTAACTGTGCCCCAGCAGGCGTTCTTTCAATCCCTTGACATTTATGACTTCTTGAATTTGCCTGTGCGTTTGGACGCCAGTGAAATGTAAGTTGAATTCAGTAACTTAGCAATTCTATTCAAATGGATTCAAATGATACCACAACCAAGCACTCTTAATCATATTTCCTAAGAGTATTCATGTTGGGTGTATTTTAAAACCTTTGAAACCGTTAAGTTATTTCAGGAACATAAATAAACGCAGCTTGATACATCCAACTTGTCTTCGACTTCGTACTGTCGAAAATCATTAGGGACGCAGTGTCGAATGAGCACGGTGAAAATTGAATTGTTATTTTATGTCTCTCCGATGTTTACAGATGCGGTTTGGATGACATCAAACTGCTACTTTTGTTAGTTTTACTTTTACTGTCTTTCCAATGATTATTTACATTTCCATTCGGTTTGGATGCGTAGTAGTTATTCAAAGGGACTGAGAAAGAAAAACAAAGAGATTTCTCCAATGCAAAGACACACAATCTTCGGGGAATAAAACTCGAAAACTAGCTCGAAGGATATAACACGCGACTAAATTTAAACTGGAATATAAACCAAGTAGCCAGGCTTTTAAGTCTTAAAACTTGGAATTAAGCTAAATTAAGCCCGGTGGCAACGTGTAGCTTTAATTAAACATGTAACAAGTCACTAGTAACACAATTACTCAAAGTTAAGTCTATCTTTTGCGTTCATTTTTTAGTGTTTTCCAGTAAAAATTGGTTTATAAAAATCTTTCATAGTCATTTGTTTATGCTTGAGTGAAAATATGGTTGCCTACGGTAAACTGACGAATTTGAATTTTCAACGGATTTAATCGCTTTGCAATTATTATTTAATCCTTCAAACTGGTTAAAATATCAAATAATTATGTGTTCAGGCGTAAATTTAAACCAAGCGAGAGTTTCAAACTAAAACTGTTTCTTTAGTAACAAGTAACGTTGAACTTAGTTTACTTGAGTACTTGAGTGAAAAGTTAAAATACATCATAAATTATGTAGCGTTCGAATGCTGCAGTGCAATGTATTTTTGGCATGTTACTAATTAACTGCTTTGGCTTTGACTTTGGGCGCAGAGAGCGTTTTGTATTCTGTCCTTTTAAAGGAAAGAATTTGTCAGAGGTGTGGTGCGTCGGTCCAAGTATAATGAAGATGTTTATTAGCAGATGACATCCTTATTAATTAATACGGCTATTTGTAATATTCGTTATAATGATATGGAATTATAGAAATGTCATAAATGGATAAATGTGTGTTTCTGGTAAATTTAGGGTGGCTTGTTATTTTTTTTTTGAGCAATGTGCTCTGACCCTGCACAGTTAATAGTTGAATTATATCGCCAGCTGGTGCTCTTCGAGTATTCGAAGGGTGGTCAAATATGTGATATAAATGGGAAAATGGGTATCAAATTACGATTAAAATAATGAAGGTGTGTATGTACAAAAATGGATTGAAATCCAAAGACAAAGAGTTGCAGAAGATATGCCGTAAGAAATATTCTTCGGAAAATTCATTAATTTTGGTTATTACAAGGTGGACTAAAATTGGCGGCAAAATACCAGGTAACTTTGTAGTTTATGTCAAAGGAAAATGATAATCTTAATGCCAAAATGCTGAAAAAGTCTTCGTTTGGCCTCATGAGGTCCTCAAATATTGAATTTTTAGGTTATAAATATGAATAATAACAAAATTCTTTATCATTGCACAGTAGCTGTTGTAAACACACTTCTGTAAAGTCAGTTTTCTATTAAAAATAGCATTTAAATAGAATGGTTAGCACTTTAAAACTTTAAATTCAATTAATTCAAATTACTTCAAATCAAAGTTTAAAAAAGCTGCTGAGTAACGAAAAATAATTTGACATTATGCATATTTTTAACCTAAAAATTCCAAATTTGAGGACCTTGTGATGCCAAACGAAGACTTTCTCTAAATTTTGGTATTAAGATTATTGTATTCTTTTGACATAAACTACAAAGTTACCTGGCGTTTCACCGCCAATTTTAGTCCACCCTGTATAAGTTTTCAAATGAATTAAACGTTTTAAAGGGTGTTACAGTATTTGTTCGTCTTGAGGATTGGAATTCCAAGAGAATTTGAATAATTCTAACGATGTTTGCTTTGTATCAACGCCAAGCGGCCATAAAGTTTAATTTCGGTCGACTGTGAACTGTGAAAGCTTTTGATGTCACTGCGCGCGGTTGGATTGCACCCGAAATGCACCCAGCCCGCCGGCCCCTAATAGGCAACGTCATTAATTAATATGCACCCCCCTGACTTCCTCATTGCTGTGTCCTGCGAGCCTCCGACAGGCGACAGGCGACGGCTATTGTTGTATATGAAATATTTTGAATACCATGGGATATCAAAGTGTCATGGCTGCAGTAGACGCAGCAGCAGTAACGGAAGACATAAAGGTTTAACGCGTTTAACGGTCTAAATCCCGATGAGAATATGTGTGCAATTAAAATGATTAGCTACATGCATATTCGTATATTGAATCTTGAATCAGAATACAGAATAAATTACATTTTAGAAAAACAGAAAGACTAGGGAAGGATGATTTATTTTGAAAGGGCTTTATACTTTGCCGAGACAAACATCAATGCGCATGCTCGTGTTTGAATGGTAAATGAAGTGGGCGGAGCACCACATCAAAGAAAAGATTTTCTCTTTTAACGTTGTAATTTTCTGAACGAACAAAATTACAATACCAAGTCAGAAATCTATAATAATAACGTTTCTTTATTAATGATTAAACAGCATGTGAAGAGAAGCACTAAGCACATGCTGCAAATCATTATTATAACTGATTTTTTTTACCGCTGCAAAAACAATTCTAAAGTAATACTTTTTTTAAAGTGTCTATAAAAGCTACAAGTAAGAAATATAAATTATTGTTATAATTCTTTGCAAATGCTTTTTTTGGTCAAACAATCCTAAAATAACAGCTCACCAAGTTAGGGTGGCGAAATTAATTTTCTAAATTTCGGCGCATGCGCGGATTTGAACACTGAATGAAGTGGGCGGCGCACAAAACACAAAGAAATCAATTGTTGACTTCTGTGAAGGGTAAAACTGTAGACAATATGTGACAAAACCACACGAATGAGAAAGTTCGCTCTTCCCACCCTTCTAATCCCCGAAGAGACATAAATTCACTTGACAATACGGGATAAAATTACTGTTCCCAAAATAGACAGGGCGTCACAAAAAATCTGAAACGAGAAGTTGACTATAAAGTTGACTTTTGTCATCAATGATTTATACAGGGTGAACTAGAATTGGTGGAAAAACGCTTTGTAATTTACGACAAAAGAAAACCATAATCTTAATATCAAAATACTGAGATGTCTTCGTTTGGCTTTACGAGGTCCTCAAATTTGGAATTTTTAGTTACAAATATGCATAATAACAAAATTCTTTATTGTTGCACAGCAGCTGTTGTAAAAATCCAACACTTCTTGTAAAGTAAGTTTTCTCTTAAATAGCATTTAACCAGAATGGTTAGCTTCAAATTAATTTAAGTCAAAGTTAAAAAAGAAAAGAATAATTCTGGTTAAATGCTATTTAATAGAAAACTGACTTCGTAGAAGTGTTCGACTTTTACAGTAGCGGATGCGCAACGAAAATAATTTTTTTATTATGCATATTTGTAACCTAAAACTTCAAAATTTGAGGACCTCGTGAGCCCACACGAAGAAATTCTCAGCATTTTGGTATTATGATTATTGTATTCTTTTTACCTAAGCTACAAAATTACCGGTCGTTTTGCCGCCAATTTTAGTCCACCCTGTATAAGGGATGGGAACATGAGAAGATATAGCGCGAAAATTTTGTCAAAAAAGTATCATAACAGATGTTTCTCAACACTCAACTCTCCAGTAAAATCAACAGTTTGATAAAACGGAAAAAATGGGAGAAAGGGGAAGCAAAAGCCTTGAACCTGGACGTGCACATGGACCCAACGCACTTTCTATTCTTTTCTATTCATTGTGCGAGGGTGAGTTTTGTATGGTTAGGTGTTTAGAAGCGGAGAGTTGAAAAACTGTGCTGCCGTATGTCCCCGTACTTCCCTATACGTGTGGAAAAAGAGGGCGCAGGGCGTACAAGGGGCTCCCTATAGCAGCAAGGGCACTTTCACAGGGTGAGGGGGGG
>JARJDQ010024608.1:0-18507 GCA_030264215.1 Geostiba sp. GC000077
ACATGCACATATGCATGGACAAATTGCGTCTTTATTCATATTATGTTAATATTGTTTTTTTTTACATTTTTTATTTGTTGTAAGTTAAATTTTATAAGTTAAACCCTTGTTAAACGCAGTAAATTTTCGATTTTACTTTGTTTTTAACTATTATACTATAAATAGCAAATATTTTAGTGTAAGCTGTCCGATTGTAACCTATAATTATGTAGAATTCTTTTATTGTTTAATCCACTAAAGACATTGTTCAGAACAATGACAGAACAACAGTTACAATCGGACAGCATACTCTAAACGCAGTATAATTATATAATTTGAAAATCCCGCGCCTTTTAAATTTCATTTTCTGCAATGAAACCTAAACTTTATTGAAATTTCAAAAGTGAAACTTATGAAAGATTCATATCTTTCATTGAAATCCACATCACTAGTTATTATATTACGGTTGTTTTAAGGCTTGGCCAGACCTCTAACGGCAAATAGCAAAAGTATCTTCGACGTTACAAATAGTCTACTTTTACATCACGATTGCTAGATTTCAAAATAAATTTTGTTTCAAACCACTTTACAATTAATGTCGTCTCAAATAAGTAGTTAAGATCGCTAAAATTTAAGTTTTCTCATATGTTACACATCAAAAATTTACCACACAAAAAGCAGAATCATTTTCGAAGTGGAAAATTGTGCGCTGTGAGCGCCCACAGTACGCGCCTCTCGACTTCTCGAGGTGGGGTGGGAGAGACATCCGACCGAAGCACGTGCTCGCCGCGCTCCTGCCGCTGCTGCAAATCGAAATCCGGCAAAAATCGTTCGCCTGGTCCGTTGCGCGTTGCACAACGAGAACCGGAGCAATTTGCGTGCTGCGTGCGATAGTGTCAGTGGTTTTTGGCGGCTGATTAACTCCACGTGCTGGTTGTTTTGCGCTTTGCGCCGTGCCGCCGGTTAGGTAAGGCGCTCCACCGATCACTCTGCGGCGACGTCACGCACGCGCAGCGCCCAACGAGTCCCCGACATGGCCCAGGAGCGCAAGCAGCGCGACGCCGACAGCGAGCAGCACGCCAAGAAGGAGCCCAAGAAGCAGGCTGAAGGTGAGCTCCACTCGCAATCACATCGCGCATCTTGTCCCCCGAAGGCAAGGCGCTCGATGGCGCTGCCCTGCAAATGGCACGGCATGTTTGCGACCTTGCATTACGTAACGCCCGCTAACCTCAATCGCGGCCGATCGGATGCCGATTTTAAAATAATTTCGGCAGGCAGGGTTTATTTCGGATTCGGTGTGCCATCTCTACGCCGTGTGACTGGATATTGGATATTGTTGGCAATTGCGTTGGGCGTGGGCGCGTTGAAGAGTACCCCTATCCCAAGAAATGAGTGCCCATTGGGATGCGTTAATTGACAAACATTTATCTTTGAACTTAGACCCCAAGAGATGGTTCTGTTGAATGTTTCAACGGCGAGACGGCTACATTATGTTATATAAAATCGTCACTTATTTTATTAGAACTGCTCTAGATAGGAACTAGGCACTTCCCGCATGGCCATGAAGTCCCAAAGCGGCGTAGCGGCGCTTTGATTGCACTTCCTTGTCATGTTTTTATTTGCTGATTTGCGTTATGATACTTTTGATTGCAAACCACTTGTAAGCAAAGGAATTTCACGCGGTGTGAGTCAAGGTGTAGGGAAAACATGAAAAAACATTGAAACATGGACTTTGCACTTTGCAGCACTTTGTAGCACAGCACAGTTGTAAATCGCGAAACAAGTTTGTAATCGTTTTCATTTCACGTTACAGAAATGAAGGAAATTGTTATCAAAACTGAACAAAATGGTCATCCAGAGTCAGAAAGCAAAGGTAACTTTAAAACTATAAACTAAGGGTAACGTGTTCATTGATCTTGATGCGTTTTGCTGCCCAGAATCAAAAGTGGCAAACGATGTGGAGGAAAAAGAAAAAGACGAGACCGAATCAGACGGCAAGACCAAAGACGAAGTTGTGTTCATTCAGGATGTCGGCTTTTCCGTGAAAATCGTCAGCCCCGGCGCCGAGCCCTTTGACATTCAGGTGTCCAGCATGGAATTGGTGCAGGAGATCCACCAGCTGCTCATGGACCGTGAGGATACGTGCCATCGCACTTGCTTCTCGCTGCAGCTGGATGGCAACACCTTGGATAACTTCGCGGAGCTGAAGAACGTCGAAGGGCTGAAGGAAGCCTCGGTGATTAAGGTCGTCGAGGAGCCGTACACAATGCGCGAGGCACGTATCCATGTGCGACATGTACGCGATTTGCTCAAGAGCTTGGATCCTGCTGATGCGTACAATGGCTTCGAGTGCAACTCGTTGAGCTTCCTCACCACCATCACGCAGGGTGACATCCTGGAGAAGCGCAAGATGCGCGCGGAGAGCGTCGACTGCACGCCGCCGGACTACATCATGCCCGACAGCAAAGAGCGGCCATTATCCGCCCTGCAGCCGATCAGCAAGGACCAGAAGGCGCCGCAATGCGTCAAAATTCTCACCACGTCCGCATGGAATCCGCCGCCGGGCAATCGAAAGATTCACGGCGACTTGATGTACTTGTACGTGGTGACCCTCGAGGAGAAGCACTATCATATATCCGCCTGCTCCCGAGGCTTCTACATCAATCAGTCCACAGACGAAGACTTCAATCCGAAGCCGGCGACGCCCAGCCATTTGTGCCATTCGCTCATTGAGCTGCTCAGTCAGGTATCGCCGATGTTTAAGCGGCACTTCGGCGTGCTGCAGAAGAAGCGCAGTCAACGACATCCCTTTGAGCGGGTAACGACGCCATATCAGGTGTATGCGTGGACCGCTCCGCCGATGGAGCACACTGTTGACGCGATCAGGGCTGAGGACAGTGAGTACAACACCGTAGCGGGTTGGGTTAGGTTTAAACGCATCTTGCTTTAGCATTTTCATCAAAATTAGGCTATGAGGAGCACATACCGGGGCAGACGCGCGATTGGAACGAGGAGCTGCAGACGACGCGTGAGCTGCCGCGCAAGACGCTGCCGGAGCGTTTGCTGCGCGAGCGCGCCATTTTTAAGGTGCATAGTGATTTTGTAGCGGCTGCGACGCGCGGCGCAATGGCAGTCATCGATGGCAACGTGATGGCGATCAATCCGGGCGAGGAGGCTAAGATGCAGATGTTCATCTGGAACAATATCTTCTTCTCGTTGGGCTTCGACGTGAGAGATCACTATAAGGAGCTTGGTGGGGACGCAGCGGCCTTTGTTGCACCTGTAAGTCTTGACCTAGTTGACCATGTCAACTGAACTTGGTTTTTTAGTTCAGCTAACTTTGGGTGTTTGCATGTGTGATCGCATGATTTGACTATGATCCAGTATGAATTTGAAGGTGAAATTTGACTCACCGTTTCTCTAGAGTCCAATTCGTCCGGTAATTACAAAGATATTAGGATTTGTTTCTGGGCCTTTTTTCTAATTTGAGTTCAAACTAGTTGTCTGTTTGTATACTTGAATTCAAATCTGAAATTTGGCACACACATTCTCTAGTGTACTAAACAGATCTAGTTTGATTTAGGAAGTAATTGCTCCAGTAATTACAGAGATACCGGGATTTGTTTGTGTTCACTCGTTTTTTTGCTGAAGCTGAAAGCCCACCTATTATACCAGTGGGCCTGTCTGTCTGCATCCCTGTGCATACGATTTAACTATGATCCCGTTTGAATTTTAACCTAAAATTTGGCACACAGGTTCTTTTCCGTTTTCATTCTATCTTTGATATTTGATGTTTACATATGAAACAATGAAACAAAACTACTGCTTTATTAGCGTGGAGGTAAAGGCGCCCCCACGCAACGCAGGAGGGCTAGAGTTCAAAACCCAGCAAACGCCTTTTTAAATTACATTTACGTTTTTTTGACAATTCTTCTTTATCTTTCTTTTGAATTACTGTTAAGTAATGTTAATGTATCAAACTTCTTTTACCAACCCGTGAGTCTCACCATTTGTGCGATAACTCGCCCTGGTTTGACTTGAGCTCCAAACAGTTAGAATACTTACTTGTGCACACGATTTGACTATGATCCCGATTGAATTTGAAGCTGAAATTTGGCACACGGGTTCTCTAGTGTAGTAAGCTGTTTAATTTTAGTTAGTTTCATTTTGGAAGTAATCGGTCCAGTAATTGCAGAGAAATTCCGATTTTTTTGTTCATTCCTTCTTTGGCCTAGCCTGACGGTAAAAACTCACTCTTGTATTGTTAACTCCTGAGCGTGTCTCTTGCCCTTGTTCATATGTTGTTTGTTTCTAGCGAAATGACTTACAAGGTGTCCGAGTGTACAGCGCCGTTGATCTGCCTGGTTTGTACACTCTCGGCACTGTTGTTATCGACTATCGTGGATATCGAGTGACTGCCCAGAGTATCATCCCTGGAATATTAGAACGCGAACAGGAACAATCTGTAGTGTACGGTTCTATTGACTTTGGAAAGACGGTGCTGTCTCATCCAAAGTACATGGAGCTACTGAACAAAGCCGGTCAGCAGCTGAAAATATTACCGCACCATGTTAAAAATGACAAGGACGAGTCGATTGAGCTTTGCTCCAGCGTAGAGTGCAAGGGTATTATTGGTAATGATGGCAGGCACTATATTTTGGACTTGCTGCGGACGTTCCCGCCAGATGTCAACTTCCTCAAGCTTGATGAAGATCTCAGCAATGTGGTCAAACTCCTGGGCTTCCCGATTGAGCACAAGCACAAGCTATGCTGCCTGCGACAAGAGCTCATCGACAGTTTTGCGGATTCCCGCTACATGATGTTCATCAAATACGCCGCCTTTCACCTGCAACAGCTTAATCAACGTAAAAACAACGAGGGCAACAATAACAAGTCAAAAGCTTTAACTGAAAGCGGCGAGGAGGCTAACAAGGAAGCCAAAAATGAGGTAAATGCCGAGGCGCAAAAGGACGTCAAAGATGTCAAGGAGGAAAAGGCCACGCAGTTTGAGGTCGACGAAGCGAAGAAAATCGTTGAGAGCATCACGGATAGCACTGAAGTAGCGGAAAGCACCAAGAACATTGTCAAAACTGCTGCAATGGCTGTGGGTTCGCTGAAGGACACTGAATTCGACATCCGCTTCAATCCGGACGTCTATTCCCCGGGGATTCGCCACTGCGAGGATGTGGATCCACCGATTGCCAAGCAGCGACAGCTCGTGCGAGAGGCGGCTGAGTTCCTACTCACCGTGCAGATACCCACGTTTATCTGCGATTGTTTGGATCATTCTTGCGCACCCATGGACGGTGCGACACTCTCCGAGACATTGCACAATCGCGGAATCAATATACGCTACTTGGGGAAGGTGTGTAATCTGCTGTCGAAGGTGAAGCAGCTGGAGTACTTGCACAGCATCGCCGTGAACGAGGTGATCCTCCGCTCGGCGAAGCATCTCTTTACCACTTACCTGCAGGGCACTGAAATGATGAATCTATCCGTGTCAATCGCGCACTTCCTTAACTGCTTCCTATATTCCGGCGCGCTCGCCAACCCGCTGCAGGGCAGCGTTGATGAGTTCCAGTCGAAGACCAACAAAAAGCGCAATAAGCGCAAGGGACGCAACAATCCGCTGCAGTGCGTCGACAGCAACGAGTGGGCCACCATGACGCAGAAGTCTCTGTGGACGGCGCTGAAGCAGGAACTCAAAGCGTACTTTGATTTCGACCTCACATCCCATGACGTTGACTCAACGCTCGAGACCTACACCCTGCAGAAGGCGTCCATGCTGCGTTCGTTTTGCCTGAAGACTGGCGTGCAGATCCTGCTCCGTGACTACAACTTTGATTCGAAGAACAAGCAGATCTTCTACGAGGAGGACATCTTGAACATTTTCCCGATTGTCAAGCACATTAATCCGCGCGCGACGGACGCGTTCAACTTCTACACGACCGGGCAGAATAAGATTCAGGCTGGGTATTTGAAGGATGGCTATGAGCTCATCAACGAGGCGCTCAACTTGTTGAACAATGTGTACGGCGCGATGCATCCGGAGATCTCGCAGTGTCTCCGCATGATCGCCAGACTGAACTACATTATGGGCGATCACGCCGAGGCGATGGCATACCAACAGAAGGCTGTGCTCATGTCCGAGCGCGTGAATGGCATCGATCATCCGTATACCATCACGGAGTACTTGCACCTTGCGCTGTACTGCTTCGCGAACAGCCAGGTGAGCACCGCGCTGAAGCTGCTGTATCGCGCGCGTTATCTCGCGCTGATTGTCGCTGGCGAGAACCATCCCGAGGTGGCTCTGTTGGACAGCAACATTAGTCTGATACTGCATGCCGTCGGTGAGTATGAACTGTCACTGCGCTTCCTGGAGAAGGCCCTCGCGCTGAACATTAAGTACTTTGGTGCCAAGTCGCTGAAGGTGGCCGTGAGTTATCACCTAGTTGCGCGGACGCAGAGCTGCATGGGAAACTTCCGTACGGCGCTCATCAACGAGAAGGAAGCGTACGCCATCTACAAGCAGGAGCTGGGCGACTCGCATGAGAAGACCAAAGAATCCTCGGAGTGCCTGAAACACCTGACGCACCAGGCCGTGGTGCTGCAGAAGAAAATGAATGAAATCTACACGGGGAAGAACGGTGCAACACTGCCTCCCATTCAGATACAACCGCCCTCGATGGGATCCGTGCTGGACATGTTAAACGTCATCAATGGCATTCTTTTCGTGCAAATAAGGTGAGAGTTGGTCATTGCCCCTGCCCTTCCTAATTGACGTACTTTTCTAGAGTGGAAGCTCTGGAGTCCTGTCCCTTCCTCTATGTTGAACTTGCATGAAGTGTTGCCAATAACCTCAATTGTTCATAATCCCCGCAACCCTCAATACAGTCCGAAATTTGCGAAAAAGATACTTGGTTTTAGGTTGTTTGAATACATATTAACTTTGCTTTGCAGCCAAGAAGACATCGAAAACTTCAAGAAGGAGTTCGAGAAGCAGCAGAACGAAGAAACGACCAACCCCGATGCTGACGCTACGGCAGCGAACCCCATCGTCCCTGCAATCCTCTCACAGCCAGAAGTAGCTGCCGCCGAATAAAGCTTTTTCCCGTGACGCTCGTGACGGAAAAAAGACCCCGCAAACCAATTCATCCCAACATTACATTATTCTCGAAGGTCGGAAGTTACGGTTGGCATTAACCTGTAATGTAATGAAACCGTTGTTGCATTACCTACTCGCACTCGTGCTGCAATTAGCTCATCATTTCTTAGATAATGGACTGGACTTGTGTTTGATTTAACGATTTAACTGTCACTGCGGTTTAGTTGCTGTAAGTTAGGTGCGCGTGCGCTCGAGGATGCTAAATTTAGTTTCCGATAGTTTTCCACATTACGCAACAATTTATCTTATCGTTAGTGAGTTTCGTAGTAGTGAAAACATTTAGTGAGAGGATCTACTTCTTTTTTTACGTAAATCATGCTCGTATATCATTCGAATATATCATGTACAGCGAGCGCTTCGTGACATCGCGCGATCGCGCCGTAATCAATTTACATCAATATGCAAAGCATTTTTCAGAATTATATATACATCTATAGACCATACGCAATAACTGTACAAAGTCACACATACACACTAGTCATGATTGGTCCAAAGGCTAACTAACCATTTTTCGAAGTGAACTTTGAAGAATACGACGCTGGATGACAACATTAAATATAACGGTTGGAGATCGGCACCTTTTAAGTTGTTCATTACCAGATATTAATGCGAGTGCCATTTTCAACATGAAACTATGCCAAAAACGTAATACAAAATCACAGCTCGACTTTGTGAAAGAAACAGACGCGCATGCTATTATCTTATGAGACGAGAAAAAGCCATAACATGTTGCTCCAGGTCAATTGTTTGTTGATATGTTAATTAATCTCGAATCGGATGTTTAATTAATTAACCGATTCGGTTGTTATTGTTGATCTGTACCTGTGTGGATCGCGCTAGAACATATTTATGTAAATTGGTGCATGAGCAAGTAAGAACAGATGCAATGGTTGGTAAAAGCAGGAGAAAAGGGCAAGCAAAAAAGTTGTAGATTATGGATATAAGTATGTAATTGAATAAAGATGCGCCGTGTTTCAGGTGCAATTTTCTAATAAAATTACATAAAACAATGGCAGTGTCTACTAGAGATCCGGCGCCGGACCTTTCCAATTTTATTGCAGGTCCGGCGAGTCCGCATTATGGCGCATGCCTGTCAAGAGGTCCGGCGTCGGCCGCACTGTTGTCCGGCAAGTCCGCATTGCGCATGCGTGTGATTGCCGTTTCACGTGTGGTGTTCGGTACTTTATGCTTTTTGCGTTTTTGCCTACCAGCACCCAAACCCAAGCAGTAAAAGCGACTTAAGCCAGTAAAACGGAACTTTTGCTATGGCTGCTCGTCGTTCGTGATTTCATGACTTCATTATCTTCTGAATATGGCAAATTTGCCTCTGAGTAAAGCAGCTTCGTATATATTTGGGAACGGAAAATCAACCCTAAGTGGTTCAAAGGTCATGAAGAAGTTCGCAGAAGCCTGTGGAGTGCGCAATTTCCGGTACCTGACCGCAACTTGCTTGAGGAAGCATCTGGCGACTTCTGCGCGGGACCGGTTCAGTCTGAACGAGGGTCAAACTTCAATCCTATTAGCATTTCAAGGACATAACACCTACATTCACCATCGGCACTATGAGCGTAATGATAAAAATGAGCAACTGACGAATATTCTACCACTGCTCGAGGTCCTTGATGGAAATGTGCCTCTGAAAATGTTGCTCAGGAAGGATGCCAAATCTCACGAGTGTCACGATTGGTCCGGCGCCGGACCTCTAGACACTGCCTAAAACAATCTAGGAAAAACTGATGGCGAACAAGGCACGACATAACCTAACTTATTGCATCATCAGCGAGATCATCAGCGAATCATCAGTCATTTTCTAGTCGCAAATATTAAAATTTCTCGATAAATATGGCAAAGAAACGTTGGAGGAAGGTATTGTACGAAGACCAAGGCTTCCCCGACACCTACACCGACAAATCATTCCTCTGGAACTTGAAACGCAACGGAAGACTGAAACGAGCGACTCTCAAAGATTCAATTCTGGGCGCTTCAAACCTAACTGAGGAACTCTGCACTGTGATACTGTTCATCCTCATCTACATGTTTCTCTACAACGAGTGGCGGCCACACGATACAATATTCTACGCGATGAACGGCTTGACAATTGTGGGATTTCTTATCCATCAGCTCAGTGACATGCAGGACTTGCATACAAAGTTGGGGAATGATGTTCGAACAGTATTGATATTCCTTGTATTTGGGCAGCTGTTCTCTCCACTCCTGCACACCTTAACTGACACCATCAGCACTAACACTATTTATACCATGTCCACAATTATGATGTGCATCCATTTAATATTCTTTGACTATGGGTCACCAATTGGAATAGTTTCCAACAGTTTCTCAGTGAGTGCAGCAATGTTTGCATCAATATGTCTAGCTTCACGGCTGGCATCACCTCATGAAGCATTTATTCTTATTACAATTGCCATAGAAATGTTTGTGTTGTTTCCATTGCTAAGAAAGAAGATAAAGAAGACTTTTACAATGTCAGCATTACTGATTGTGATTAATTATTGTATTTTACTGAATGTTTCTGTATTGTTAGCTGTTGAATTTACTTGTATTATCTTGTTTTTGAACTTGGTTTGTCCAATGCTGTACATAAGATACTCCAACTTCAAGGAGAATATTTACGGACCATGGGACGAAGCGATTGTGCAAGAAGCAGATCACATCAACGATTTATTAAAAAAGAATGCTTAAGTTTAAGTTTGTTATAAACGACCAATCAAATAGACGCACCTATCGCACTGGGACAAATTGAATGAGTCGTTTGATTTTGCGCAGCAGGACGTCCATGAATCCTGTATCCGCTTGGGAACGACCCTTGATCATTTCAAAAGAGAAATAAGAACACGAATGTCGTAAAAGTGTTGCACTGTTCCACTTACTTGTGAAGTCTCGATCAGTCTCCGGCAAAAACTATCATTGAAGATCGACACTAATCCCTGCTTCAAATTACTGATATCATCAGTTGAAACTCGCCACATTGCTTCGGACGATGTCGCTAGTGTTGCTGGTAATAAAACAAAAGTTGTTTATCTGCTTCCATAGTCGAAAACAATAATTTCCGATCAATATGGTGGCTTTGAAAACAGTGCTTTTCAGATCGACAGTGTTTTCCACACATCTGGAAAACACATAAAAACACCTAAGGTAGGCCATGTGTTTTCCACTCTAGGTATGTAATGAACTATCTCAGCGTGTGGAAAACACTGTTGGTCTGAAAAGCATTGTTTTCAAAGCCACCATATTGATCGGAAATCATTGTTATCAATCGACTATGGTCGCAGATAAAGTACTGTACATACTTCAAGTGGAAAACAGAATTACATTCTCGCGTGTAAATATTTCGCTCGTAATGTAATTCGGTGTTTTCCATTTTATGTATGTAATGTACTATTACATTTCTTGCTTTGGCCGATAATACAGATGTCTGTAACTTACTGTCCATATTCATATTCATCGAGGTGTTGTTGCTCACGTTCAAACCATACGTCTTTGCCCTTGGAATGGCCTTCAGCATATAGTAGTTCAGATGCGCCCAAATAATGTACATCGCATGTTCGATGATCAACAGACAATGATCAATATCATGTCTCTTCATCTGTAGCTTCGCGCTGATCATCTCCAGCGCTTCATCGCGCATTATGCTCACGTCAAATCCCTCTCCAACGCCAAACTCCTTCAAATCCACGGCATCTAAGCTAGGAATTTCTTTCTCCTTCCGCTGCAAAAAGTCCAAAGTCCCTCGCTCTTTGTGATAGTAATTTACATTGTTTATGAGCTCCTGCACGACGACTCCCAGCGAGGGCGAATGATCATTGTAGTTTTTCTTGCTGTTGCCGTTCAATCCAATCAGCAGATTGTCGTTTAAAGTCGGCTGCAGGACAACTCCAACGCTATCGTGATCAATGCCATTGTTCTGTATAATATTTCTGCTGTACAGTAGCAAATTCCCAATAATTTCCAACGCATATGAAAGCCTCTCGGATGTTTGATACGATGCTTTTTCGTTGTGCGGATCGCAGAGCAATTCACGCAGAATGCTCTCTTGCAGGATGAATTTCGGCACCAATGCAAGCATCAGCTTCTGCACTCTGCATAGCTGCGAACGATTATTGATCTGCTGACCTTCCACCACTACTTGATCAAACGCACTGAGCACATCGTTATTTGCTGTTCTAGCAATGATGGACGTTACCATAGAGATCTCCTTCAGCGATTCCAAAGACAAGGAAGGATTCGCCGATCGTAACGCCAGTTCAATCACATCCAAGTGACTGAGGAGGAAATTAATGATTTGAGTGACGGCAGCTTGATGATCAGTGCCTAAGCTAGTCAGCATGGCGTTGCACAAGTACAAACACGGCTCCCAAATCTGTAGATATCGCTGCTGCACAGTCATAATCAAGCGGTCATCCTCATCGTCCTGGAGGTGCTTTGATAACTCCGGATGGAAATCAAATACTTTCATCGACGACAACACTGTGAAAATCTTATGCTCCAAAAGCAGTTCGGATCCAATTCTAGTGGTGGCGATTCTGGCGAGGAAAGACATTTTCGCATCAAACAAGTAAATACTCTTAAGCCCGTCCGGAAGAGGTTCGAGAACATCTCGCAGGTCCTTGTCCATCTTCAAAATGCTCTCGATGATGTGCTTGAGATATCCTCGACCTGCCATATGTCCAATCCAATTCACGCTGCCGCTGAGCCCCAGGAGCAGACTGAAGCACGACAATGCCAACATTTTGCATATTTCCTGCCCGCCGGTGCAATCATAGCAAAAGACATCAATCAGTTTCTCGCCAAAATTGGACAATACATGCGATGAAATGTACACCGAGGAAATTTCGTCTTGAATTCGGAACTTGGAGTTGTCCAATCGGCTCACGTACAAGCTGTCATTCACCTTGCTCTCGCGTGGTTCATCAATGACATGTATCAACTGCAAGAAAGTAGCCAACGCTGCGTACAAGTTAATCCTGAGCTTCTGCGATTGATTGTCGGAGATGATGATCCATTGCACCAAGTTATTCAAAACGGTCCTGACCAATGGCATGTTTAACTCAATCATGCTCCTCGTATCGTACTGCTTGTCATGGAAGAGCATCTGATTAAACTTTTGATCTTTAATGTGGCTCTTCCTCATGTTCTCAATCAACAGCACAATGGTGCCGGAAAGATAGTTGGCAACATCTTGTTGAAGCAACACTTTCACGCTCTTGTTCAAAATGACATCAAGCAGATAAATTTGGAGCAGAACTTGATCCTTCGGTGCGATGATCTCAATCGGCAGATACGTAATCATTACTTGGACGACTTGCCGCCATGCATCTACAAATTTAGCGGTGCTAGCAGCCGTTTTGCGCGAGTTATTGATGTTTACTGCATGTAGCAACACCTTCTGCACCTCGTCCATCATAGCTTGCCTTTGCCCAAGCGCTGTGGTTCCCTGCGACTGTGTAATCTCCTCCACCAAATTGCGATGCAACTTTTTAATGTCGATGAGCTTAGGATTGCCTTCATGCTGACATCCAGCCAAGTAATTTTCCAAAGACGCTTGTTCAAAGAATCCCCATTCAGGCGCAACCACCTTCTGCACGCTCAGATCAAAGTTGGCAATGAGTTTCACCAAGAAATTGTCTTGCTTCAAGTGTTCAATGGTCATAACAAAGTCCTCCGTGCGCGGCTCGCCTGTTTTCTCGCTCAGGTCGAAGAAATCTGGTTGTACTTCCGCTGGCAAACCCACTAGCACCGATGTAATTTGCTTTAAATTTACGATCTGCTTGTTGCAACACGCGAGTCGTAATTCAATCGCGAGAGTTTTGAGCAGCCAGGACATCTTGTTCAGCTCGTGAATACCCTTGATGTAATTGTGATGGCAGTAGTTGATGTGCTTCTTGAAGAACAGTTGCTGACTGCGGATCAATCGCAGGACCGGATCGGCAGTCTGCGGGTTCGAGCACAATGAATACAACATGTGATAGCATTCCTCAACAATGGATTGATCCTGCTCGAGCCTCCCCATGAGAATATGCCGCAAAAGAGTCAGCAGCGAGTGAATGCATGACCTGGGCGTGTTGAGCACACCCGGCAGTTGAAACACAGTTGAACTCACACCGCGCTGCAGGTCGAAACCGAAGAGAAACTGCGTCAAGTTCGGCGTATTGTACGACAAACATTGATGCATCAATTCGAAGATCTCCTTCTTCGTCAGTGCAACGTATTCGTTGTCTTCATCGAGGACCTCGTCCAAACACTTGACGAAACCATGCAGGAAAACCTTCTCTTGATTGCTGGATAGTAGAATCGTCATGATTTGGCTGTGCGTTAGCTGCGAGCTGGTCAAAGCGCGTAAAATCTGCAATGCGACCAAACATTGCTTGGGCAGTTGTGATTGATAATTGAGATATTTGCTGATGTTCAGGATGTAATCAGGACGTCCCGATTGTGGATTCAGCGTGAGGAGCAACTTGTGCATGTTTACCAGCAGTACAGGACTACTGGCGGACGTAAGAAGTGTAAAGAACTTCGATTGCAGCCGAAGGCATCTATCGATGATGCTCATAGCGTGATAAGTCGCGGTGTCCAGGTGTTTCTCGCCTGGAAACGGAACGCATGCATCGTACACGCGATTACCTTCATTGATAACAAAGAGGAGGCCGTTGAACAGCTCCGATTTCGAGTGGAGCTGCAACATGAGATGGAAGCCGGGCGGTGAGTTGAACTCATTCTGCTTGTTGACGGTGGGAAAGTCCGATGCCTCCGGTTCGTAGATAGCGAGGAATTTCGAGAACAATTTCATGCACAGCGCTGCAATCTCCCACTTTTCCGAGGGGTTCTTATAGTTGCGACTGTTGAACTTTAAAAACACCGAGTTGACGATGAAAAAGAGATACGGATCGAAGCCAGGTTGACGTGGGCCTGCGCCGAGGGTCCTGGGAATCCCCGAGTTGGTCAATACATCGAGCAGGGTTAAAAACGCCCGAGTAAGCGGATATTCCTCAAGACGCGCCTCCACCTCGTCCAGTTCAGTCTGAATCCCCCGCGGCTGATAGCTCGATGTGGACGGAATCGTAACGAGTATCTGCGACGCCTCCAAGTTATACCAAATCTGCGCGGCGATCTCCTTGGACCTGGCCAACGACGCCATCACTTGTAGCATGTCCGCCTTCAAGGGAATCGGAATCGAACAGCTCACCAAGCCCAAAAGGACGGTCAGAGGCGCCCAGCCAGGATGTTCGCAAAGCGCCAGGCGGGAAAAGTCATCATTATCGCTGACGGTCTTCATCAGCATCAGCACTGCGTGCAATCCTTCGATTTCCTGCGGTGTGATGCCCTTGGTATACAATCGACTATGTCGGTATATCGTTTCGGAGGTTGAGGGCAGGTCCTGCTTCAAATTGGCGTTGTACTGATTGAAGGACATGAAGAAGTGGTCCCAGCTGACGGTGTTATTGTATCCGGAGGGCTGCTTCAGCATATTGAAGCAGTTCCGTGCGCCTTGCTGGCAGTTGCACAGCGCGCGTAGGAACGTCAGATAGTGGACGAACAGGGAAGGCGGCAGCATGTCGCCAGCCAAGCGCACAAACTTAAACAACGCCACTGACCTGGGATGTGTGCGATAATGCGCCAAGTTGTGCGTGCTATCAATCGGACACCAGTAATCCATCATCAGCTCCAGCTTATTGGGATCCGTATTGTACAGCTTCGCAAGGGCGCCGAGAAGACTCTCGAAGTACCGCGGAAGATTCGTTGGCAGCTCCAGCCCTTCATGCAAATACGACTGAATTGTCTTCGCCGTTTCATCGGCCTTTAAACGCAAATCTTTGATCTTCGGATACATCTGCACGATGAAATCGCTGAATAGATGATGCGCACGTTTCACCATGAACTCCTCCTGAAAGAACTGCTCGTTGTCGAGGAGCTTCTGCGCCATAAAGTCGAAGACGTTCATCACGATCGCTGCGTCGACGAGCTCATCCTCTTGATCCACCAAGTTCTGCATGTTCTGCCCCTGGCTCACTGATCTTAATGATGATAGGCACACAGCAAAGGAAAATGCAGCAACAGATTGAAGTCCGTCGCACGCCCAGGTGCCATTCTTTGGACTGAGGTCCTTTGTAAGGGTTGTAATCAACGTGGGATCCGCCAAAATCGGCAGTTTTTGCACAACTTCCTCGCCATCTTCCCTAGTGTGCAAAACACTCAAGTCCATTCCATAAGTCAATGCCATTATCAAATACAGAGTGACATTATCCAGTTTCCCTGATGCTTCCTCCTCCAGTTTAATCTCCTTCAGATGTTGAATCAGTGCTAGCATAGAAGATTTGCTCAAGCCACTTTGGCATGACAATATGAACAAGCAATCTGCCAACAGAAGCTTGATGGAGTTGAAAGTGTCAGTCACCTGCTTCCTGTGTGTTGGGCCTCCTAAAGCCAGATTGTTCTGTAGCAACTCCAGCTCCTTAGCTAGGTCCATGGATTTTAACAACTCTAGGATCCTGGTTATCAAGCCATTTTCCAGCAGTTGATCAGTGTATGAATTGATGAACCTCTGAATGGATGGTGGCAGACTCATTGCCCATGATACACCTGTCCTTGCTTGCAGAAGCATCCTCAAGGTGGACACAAGATACTTTCTGCCATCATAATACAGTGCAATTGCCACTAATCCTCTTGGCAGGTCAAGGAAATAAGGCAGTTGCATCTGTGCTGTGCAAAGCAAGTCCAAGGCAACATACTCATTCATATCATACATGTCCGAGATAATAGTGACTTCTTGATACAGCTCTTTGGAGAGCACATGATGACCAATGCCCTTGATTGTGATGCCATCTTCTTGACCTTTCTTGAGCTCATCACGGAGTTTCTGATTTTTTGGCTAACAAGTAGATATTCACATTATATTATCCTGAGTATATTCAAACCAGGCTTAAAACTGATGGAACATACCAAATTATGTAGCAGGGAGAAGAAACTCTGTCGGCACTTGCGCAGGACCTTCTCAAAGTCTCCATAGGTTGTAGGATCGTTGTTTTCTGATGTGAGGTGTTTGTTTACAGTATCAAAGAGATCCCTGTAAGGATACCATAGGTCTTCCGTTTTTGCTATAAAGTTATATAAATGCAAGAGATTTTTAGGGATATATTGCAGCGATTTGTTACCTTCTGTCATGTCTGAAGAGATAATTAAACACGCAAATAAAATTTCAAGCTTCGTCCATGCGTCAACCCAAAACCGCCAAACATCAGGGTAACCTCAAAGTTTCAACGGTCGTTACGTGGCGCCCCCTGGCGACATTTGTGAACACTGCACATCTGATCACATAGATCAAACTAATCACGTGATATTGAGGTTAGAGTTTAGTCGTGGGAGAAAAACAAACTTTGGCTTACTATTTAGAACGATCTGGACATTTTTAAATCATTGTTTGCTTTCCACATTTTCTTCTGTCCCATTAAATTGACCCAAAAGTCTCCAAATCGATATTATTATCTCCCACAACTCTAACCTACAATGATGTCACTTTAGACTGATGTGCTATTTCCGTATTTCCACTTCCCACATTGCGCCATTCTAGCCACGATTACTCACAATACTCACATACTCGTTACTCGCCGCATTTTTCTGCAGGCCTGCTCACGATGGCTGATGAAAGCAAAAATGTGACTGAGGATGGCGGCGAACCCCCACAGAAATCCGCCAAGCAACTCGCGAAGGAAGCCGCCAAGCAGGCCAAGAAAGACAAGTTCAATCAGAAGCAGAATAAGAAGGAAACGGCGCCTGCTAAAGAACCCACTGAGGTAAGTCTCATCACCTCACCATATTGTATTGTCCGATAAGATTACTCCAAATTAAAACAAATGCTATTATCACTATTATTAATATAAAACTCCCATGACAACTACAGAAAAAGGAGAAGAAGAAGGAAGTGAAGGAAGTGAAGGAATCAGCTATCTATGAGATTGATACACCTGCTGGTGAAAAGAAAGTGGTTGACAATGCAATGCCAGATGCCTACAGTCCAAAATATGTGGAAGCAGCATGGTATCAGTGGTGGGAAAAGCAAGGATTCTTTAGACCTGAGTATGGAGTAAGCATTGTCACCTTTTAATTTACCAAGCACTGCCAGACACTCATTTCAATTACTTTAACAGAGAAAATCCATTTTGGAGAAGAATCCCAAAGGTAACTTCACCATCATTATCCCTCCTCCAAATGTAACTGGATCACTTCACTTGGGTCATGCACTTACAAATGCCATCCAAGATTCACTCACAAGATGGCATAGAATGAAGGGAAGAACCACCCTGTGGAATCCTGGCTGTGATCATGCTGGCATTGCCACTCAGGTGGTGGTAGAGAAGAAGCTATGGAGGGAGGAGAAGAAAACCAGGCATGATATTGGTAGAGAAGAATTTATCAACAAAATTTGGACATGGAAGAATGAGTATGTTGCATAGTTTCACAATTGCCATGAACAATTTCATCATGCATGACATGTTTTTGTTGCTTTAGGAAAGGTGATAGGATTTACCATCAATTAAAGCGCTTGGGATCCTCGTATGATTGGGATCGCGTGGCTTTTACAATGGATCCCAAGTTGTGTAAGGCTGTGACTGAAGCATTTGTGCGTTTGCACGAGGACGGAAGCATTTATCGCTACAATCGCCTGGTGAACTGGTCGTGCACGTTGAAATCGGCGATATCCGACATCGAAGTCGATAAGGTGGACTTGCCAGGCAAAACCTTCCTATCCATACCGGGATATAATGATAAAGTGGAGTTCGGCGTGTTGGTGCTGTTCGCTTATCAGGTTGTCGATTCCGATGAGAAGATAATCGTGGCAACAACGCGTGTCGAAACGATGTTGGGCGATACCGCCGTTGCCGTGCATCCGCAAGACGAACGTTACAAGCATCTGCATGGCAAGTTCGTCCAGCATCCTTTTTGCGCCCGGAAGATCCCCATCGTTGCCGATGACTTCGTCGAGAAGGAATTTGGCACTGGCGCCGTGAAAATCACACCGGCGCACGATCCGAGCGATTACGAGGTTGGCATTCGCAAGAAACTGCCTTTTATTACAATTTTTGATGATAACGGTCTGATTGTTGGTGATTACGGACAATTTACGGTAAGTTCATTTTTAATAGTTTAATGTGAACATAAATGTGGCCTTTATGGCATAAACTAAACCTTTTCTCCCACAGTAATATCCTCAACCCTGTCCTACTATCCAACGCGAGGACTTACACCTGCCTCTGTGTCCAGTAGGATTGTTTTTGCCTATCTTACGATAACCACAGGTGTTAATGTGGTTACCGGCGAGCGTGCAGTGACCGAAAAATGTCTATGCGACA
>JARJDQ010024631.1:0-16677 GCA_030264215.1 Geostiba sp. GC000077
ATGTAGGGTATATAAGTGGAAAACACTTTCAATTCAATTGATATGAAATGCACTGTTTTCAAAGCCACCATATTGATTGGAAAACATTGCTTTCGACTATGGGAGCAGATAAAAAATCTTTCAAAGAGGTATATCTCGAGAACCTTCGTGTATCGGACTTTTCTTCTCGTTTTCATGTCCTCTATCACTCACCAAGCTCTGTAATTTTTTTTATTAACACCCTGTCTACATATCATATAAAAATGCTTTAAATTAAACACTTTTTATTTGTTTTAATTTCATTGCAGTATGTTTATCGGTAACCTGTACGTGTTCTTCCAATTCGAGGGTAAAACCGTGATTGATAAAGACACCCGCACGGTGGTAATATGGGTGTTATCAGGGATTGCAATGGTTGGCATTGGCATCCTGTTGATCCTTCCGAGAGCGCGTCGCGACGACGAGGACAGCACTGAAGAGCTCAATGTGAAGCCTGATGGCCCAATGGCTGCACTTGTCGGTGCTGCTAAACTCTTCGTCACCCGACGCATGATTTTCCTTAGTATCACATTTTTCTATACTGGTAAGTAATCAAATTTTACATGTTAACTTCTTCAATTACCTATATTAGTTGTTGCAAGTTTGATTGACATCTTTCGCGACAAACTATCTTACGCCTTTGCTCCGATGGAATGTGCGTAAGTAAATCCATGAATCGTGCGATGTGTGATGATTTGGGTGAAGGTCGTACATTGGCTCGCTGCGTCGCGTGCCATTTAATCAAAAATAAGTCTAATCGACATTTTGACTGCGAATGTTACTGCCACTGGTTGCAAGGTTGACTTATCTGCAGTTGATTAAAGTTTACATTATTTAACTAAATCTGTATAGCGGGTTAGTTTTTGTCTTTACACATATAACGATATAACTCATAGGTATATGCTAAGAAAACAATAAACTAACACGGTATAAATCACTTTTTGCGATTTAAAATTTATGTAACCCTGAACATTTACAAAGTTCAAAAATGTATTGAATGTGCTGTTTCATGTTTGCAGGAATTGAGTTATCCTTCTACAGCGGTGTCTACAGTTCGTCTCTAGGCTTCACGAAACAGTTTGGAAACATTTCCACCCAGCTGCTTGGTCTGTCGGGGATTTTCATTGGCTTAGGAGAAGTTTTAGGTAAAAAGCGAATGCTCTTGTAATTTTAAAATTAATTTTGTACTTTCTTTGAAGGTGGCGCTATTTTTGGCATTCTCGGAGCAAAGACCACACGCTGGGGTAGAGACCCTATTGTCATGGCAGGCTTTATCATTCATTGCGTGGCGTATTTCCTGATTTTCCTTAATCTTCCGGACAAGGCGCCATTGGGAGACACTATGGACAAAGGCTTCCTCGACCCCATTGCACCGCTCGCCATATTCTGCTCATTCCTGCTGGGTTTTGGTGACGCCTGCTATAACACTCAGATCTACAGCATCCTCGGCAGTGTATTCAGGGAGAACAACGCATCTGCGTTTGCTATCTTCAAATTCATTCAGGTAACATTTAACTTTTAACTTATGTTGGTTTTTTTCACAACTTTTTCCAATTAAATCCGGTTCGGTGTCAAATTCCGATTAATTTTTTTCATTCATCAACTAACTGTTGACCTAGATTGATTAGAGATTTGGGGGCACGTCAATTGAAGGTTACAAGACATTTTAAACATGACTAATATTTATATCGTCATATTCGTCATTACCAAAATATAAACTTTTGGTGTTTTTTTTCATCTTAATTTCGACAAAATTTTGTTTAAGAAAGTTTTTCATCAAAGTATTGTTTACTTTATAATGTCGCAATGTTTAAACATTGCTTAACTTTTAACTCGAAATCACTCTCGAAATCAATCTCGACGTAATCTCATCGATCAATTCGAGTGAATTGGCTTTTTTAGCTAATGTGTTTTATTGTCAAATCTCAAGTATTTGTTTGCGTTTTTTGTCGTTCTGTGCACGAGAGAATCCTAAAAGTTAAAAACTAAAAATTACCTTTGGGGTCAATGTCCCTGGATTTCATATAGTTTCCAAAATTTCCAGTTCGACATCAAACAGTCAAACACAAACAGCTATTATCCTTAATTAAAGTTCAATGCACGCAAAATAAATAATAAAAATGTGTTCACGACTAAATAAATCTGTTTAACACTTTGTTTTGCTTTGTTTTGATGTTATAGTCAGTGGCAGCAGCAGCCTGCTTCTTCTACTCCTCGCACGTGGGCCTCTACGTGCAGCTGGGGATCCTTCTGGGGCTGGCCGTGGCCGGCACGATATCCTTCGTTCTAGTCGAATGGGAGGTGAAGCGCGAGAATCGCAACAAAGCCGATTCAGCCTCCGAGAGCGGCTCCAGCTCAGCGAGCGATCCTTCGTAACGCCTCCCTGCCCACATCGTCCTCACCAACAGCAACAAGCAACACGACACCAGACACATGTCTTATCAACTACAAAACTGCTGGACTGCTGCTGTTGCTAATCATCAGGTTATTAATTAGTTGTTAAGCGAAGAACGGAGTGAACCGAACGAACACAAATGTTTAGGCTGTCTTTAGATAGGATTATAAAGATATAAGTTTATCGCTGATAAGTGATAAGTCAGGCGCAATGTGCAATTCAACAAGACGACTGCATCTGCTCCCAAGCAACAATAAGTCATTCCACATTTTATCAATAAGAGATAGATTTTTAATAAAAATTGCAAGATTTTGCATCATAATTGCTGTAGTACCATCACCTGTCAGATGCTACAACTATAAAAGTGAATGGCACTAGCTATGTTGTAATTTATTTATTTTTTAAATAATCCCCAATATGATGAAGACCACATACATGATTAACAAATTGCGTTTACTTAATCCAATCCTAGATGCTAGTTACATAGATGTAATAGGCAAATAGGCAAATCACAGAGACTATTTTATGAAGTGTGAAATAATATTGTAACTATTGTAATAATTATGATTGTGACAATCGAGTTCGTGGACGATTTTACAATTATTCCGATATGTTCTTTGAGCGGCGATTGGAAGTTCAAACTCCAGACTGATCTGTGATTTTAGCATAGAAATCACACTATTAGCATTATGTTAGTGTAAGCACTAGATTCAATATTTTGCAAACATGTAAACTGTAAACCTTATACATTTCAAAGTTTATAAAAATACATTCCAAATTTTTATAACAGTTGCACACACATTTGATGAAAGTGTATGATGATAGTAAAATAAAAAATAAACATTATTAAATGATAATTGCATAAAGAGTGATTATAATACTTGAAATTTCTTCTGGAAAACACATCTACATCTGAATTTACATCTGAAAAATTCATATCATTGTAGAAAATTTAAAAAAGAACAACATATTTATTGCAGCGCCATCTACTGGCCATTCCGGTTTTGCTTTACAGCGCCCTCTACAAGCGTATCGGTCAACAAATATAAGTCCGTGATGACCGTGATTTAAACTTTCCTGTACTGTACCATGTGGTTCCAGAGCATGTTTGTGATTGTTGCATTTGTTACTTAGCTACTTCTTAAATAGTATAAGAAAACAAAGAAAGGCGTAGCTAATTCAGGGTGAGTCTTTATTAAATTACTTACCTCTTGAAATATAAACTATATTTTAGAAAGAAAACATGCTTTTGCTGTTAGTTTCATTCGCATAACCTATAAATCACCCTCACGAACGCTCACGAATCGCTCGCCAAGAGCAAAGTGTAAAAGATGACTGAAATCAAGGAAGATTTAAACCTACTCAAATTCATTACACCCTACGATATAAAACATTCAACTGCCCTGCTGGAATCGATACGATGTCTTATGGTCGATGAGAAATCCTCGAAAACAGCAATAACCCACATCAACAAACAAGTGGCAAATGCACTCTCGAAAGAACTTGCCTTCGATTTGCTCATAAAAATCTTACCTGACTGTTCACAAAGCACATTAGATGAAAATGCTAAAGCATGGGTGAACTATGCAGTGAGTAAACACCAAGAAGAAGCAGTTGCTGCATGCAGATTCCAGTTTTTAGGTAATAATTAAACTTCAGAAAATAATAATAATAAGTAATGTTGGTTGCCTATGTTAAACGAGTTTTTAAATATTTCTTTATTTCAGTTGCATTATTTCACAGATGCTACACAAATCAAGAATTCTACAAAGCAGTGGTCTCAAATGTGCTACCAAAGATAATTGATACCTGTGTGTGGGTGCATGTCAAGTCTCCTGAGCCACAACATGCTTTGAACTGCTTGTATTTCACCATGAAATACTTTGCTTCTGCTTGCATTGTGCACAAAAGAAAAATGGAAGAATACGTCATGAAGTTTTTGGATTCTTCGTCCAAAATTGCGACTATACTCGAAGCAGCAAAGTGTTATCATATTCTAAACCAAGTAAAATCACTCCAAACCTAGATTAGCCAGTTTAAAAACGATATTTCTTAAATTTAAGATTGGTGGAGCTGGTCCTAATGGAAACATTCACATTAAGAACTTTGAGAGTAGTTTTGAGAAACTCTACAAGACCCTAAACATTTTGTACGATGCAATGTTCGAGAATATTAACGAATTTCGCAATTCAATCGCACAGGAGGAAATTACAAATGTTATTCAATTCAAGGAGATTCCCACTTATCTGGGAACAATGGACGTGTACAAGATTCTTAGTCGCAGGATGGAGAACATTGTTATATTTTTAATTGAAATGTTACAGTAAGTATTTTTCTATTTTCGAATTCTCGAATTTATTAAGCATTGAATGCCTTTTATCTTCCAGAACTGATTATAAGGTTAAAAAGACGGTGAAACCGGAAATTCTGCAAGTGCTGCAGCGAGGATTGGATATTCACATCCACGGCGATGAAAATGATCCAAATAGAATGCTTTTTAATCAGAGCATTCAACAGCATCAAATTAAATTGCTATTTTTGCTCAAAGCTTTGATTCAAAGCCTTCAGCATAATTTCATGCGGCATTCAACGATTAAAATGCTCTTTAGATATCTTGCAAGAGTATCTGACTGTAGCTGCTATAATGTTAACAGCTTCTATAAAAGTTCCATCTATGGCGTCGTCAAATATTGGCTGGAATGTTCTGGCGAACAAATTGATGCGAAAACTTATGACAAGCTCGTCGAAATCATAATGAAGGATATTACACCGAATAAATCGACTTTAGTGCTGCAGGTATATTAAAATTCGTGCTTAATATGAATGTGTCGCGAAGTTTATTGGTTTTCGTTCCAGATTAATATGAATAGTAATAACAAGTTGAAAGGAAAGAACAAAAATGCTGTTGCTACAGCTTTGACAGCTAACACTGGAGCAAATGTAGATGAGGAGACACCCAGGGTCTTGGAAACACAGGAAGCAAACTGTCGCGCAGCTCTAGGACTACTTGAAACACTGTTTAAATCAGTCCACATCAACTATAAACAATCCACTTGTGCTGTAAGTACCAAAATGTTCATTTGTTTTATGTGTTGTTGCGTTACATGAAGGTTGGGTGTAATGTTGGTTGCCTATGTTAAAGTACCAAATCTTAATTTTCACTCTTCTTTCTTAAAATCGCAGCAACTATTCCATGTTATCACCGGCACTTTGCTGGATATCTGCGCGAATAATTTCTGCCCGCCCTATACGTCGCAGGAATGTCGTCTGGGGCTCTTCAAAGTGCTCATCGCCACTTTTGACCAGCACATGCATACCATTGACATTGACTTGGCCGTGAACATTCTTGCACTGGCTCAAAATAGCGACGATGTGGAATTGTCGCTGATTTGCCAAAGCGGTTTAAAGGCCATTGAGAAAATCGTTCATCCCATTCAGGCATCCATAGCGCTGCAGCAGGAATCCGTTGTAAATGGCACCAAAGAGCCACCAAAGGAGGTTGCGGAAAATTCTACTATTACAGTTCTTAGCAACTTTTTGATTCAATCTCATGAAGAAGCAGAAGTGGCCGATGAAACTTCGCCAAGTACACAAGTGAACCAAGCGATAAATAAAGAAGAACAGGTGGAGATGGAAGACACTGATAATCCTGAAGATATCGCCATAGGGAAGAGCACATCCGTGGTGGAAATCTCTGATAACGAAGTTGAGGATCGGACAAGCGGGGTAACCGAGAGCGAAGTGGTGGCGGTCGAAGAGTTGCCCGCTTCGGATGAACCCGTTTCAAAGCGGCGCAGAGCCGACGATCAGGAAGTGATTTTCACCTTTGACCTGTCGCAGGATCCCATGGACTCGTTTGTTGACGAAGTCATCAATTAAATGTTTACATATTTACTGAGCAAATGCTGTATTTTAAAAATTATTCTTGTTAATCAATTATTAGTGTTAATATTTGCTGCTCTTGAATGTTGTGTAATAGTTTTGATAAGTTTCCAAAATGGAAATTTCGAGTGTTACGTGTGTAATAAAGCAAAGCCTATTGCCACTGCGAGTTGGGTTGGACGTGGGCTAACAAAAATCGTCCGAAAAGCATAATCGCCCTACATGGGGCACGTAGAGAACGCGTCGAAAAGTGCGCCTGAGTCGTGACCGGGCAAGCATAACTCACTTTAGATCGGATTAAGCGCGCCCTGGCTTCCTTCCTCTCCGGGTGACACACTGGCCGCCGTGGCCAGCGACTTAGCTTCGAAAAACGCGTTTAAATCTCGCTAGCACACAAGCGGATAGTCACACAATAAGTAAATCATCATCTACAGGGCGTTTTCAAATTACAAAGACGAAAAACGCAGCAAGAAAAAAATGTTTTTACGGTTTTGACCTTGTAAAGTGCAGGCAACCAAGTATACTTTCAAAAGTTTCTTTTGCTGTCCGATAGGTGGAGCATGTGCGACAATTGACAAAAAAACTGTTTTCATTGGAATGTTTCTCTAATGCGATTTTAACTATATCTATGAATAGTGTTGCTCCACGCTCGTTATCAAAATGGTGATGGTAAAGAAAGAACAAGCGAGCGAGCGACGAAAAACTGATGGGTGTTTAAGTGGCTGCGGTAGAGCCGTAGAGCCTCCTCGGTGGTTGTGTGGCGTCGCTGGGACAAGGCTGTAAATTAGGGATTTCGGGGGTTTTACTGCTGTAAATACGAGTTACGACTTATTTGTGCGCCGGGAGATAAGGTGTCTCCGGCCAGCCTCCACCCTCCCGCCCGCGCATACTGCTGACAAATCCGACCAAAGCGTTTATGTTACACATAAGACAAAACTACTTATAGCAGACACACGCCAACACACTTGCGTAAGAACGAAGATTTGAAGATGTGCCCAGGGCCCAGGTCTGATGGAAGTTATGAGAAAGCCAAAGACCAGAGTCACCACAGAGATTTTAAGATGTTTTAATGCCACAGCCAAGCAACAAGCAGCCAAGTTGAAGAGTCGGTGTCGACAACGAGTCGACAAGAGATAAAGATAACTTAAATTTTACACGTGCTGAGGACAAACACCAGAAATGGGCACTCGACACTCAGTATAAGTGGAACTTGTTAATAACTCAAACAACCCTAAATATTTTGACGTTTTCCAAGTAGTATCTGCATCTCTACATGCTTATTAAGATATTCCGTGCGGTTATTCATCGATGACACTGTGACAACACACTGCATAAATTTTCATACTTAAGTAAGTTTCACCGTTAAAAGTTTTGAAGATAATTTCCAATTTCGTTTTGGGACTGTTTGGGACGGAATCAATTATGATTGAATGTATTTATGTTTTGCAACTGTTGCGGGTTTCATGCGCAGTGAATTTTATTACGCACGTTGTACGCTAACTTCTTCGAAGTGCTCAATGCGTGCTTCAATCTGCTGGTCGTCATCACCTAACCAAAAGATTACTTGTTTAGGGCCGATCTCACAGGAGTAGCGTAGCGTAGCGGACAATACATCACTCTAAAGTGACCTCAATGTAGGGTTAGAGTCGTGGGTGTAAAGAAATTTTGACTTGCCATTTGAATGATATGGAGATATTTGGATAATTTTAATGAGGCTTTCCAGTGATCAGTCACTTTCAAGGTTTGAGGTTGGAAACGCATGCCATGGAGGGCAATCAAACTGAAACAGACGCAGCTAGCAGTCAGTGTGAGAGAGAGAGAGAGAGAGAAAATTGTTTGTTTGCCATCTAAATAATGCTCTAGCTGATTTGGAAAGCTCCGCTACGCTACTCCTGCTAGATTGGAACTTACTTCTTTCTGCGTTCTGAAAACTCTTGACTCTTGTACGCAGTAATGAGAATGCGTTTCGGGTGTGAAATTACAGCATATGTAGCAAGCATACAGGTGTGACCAAGAGACCAAGGTTACCACGAGCAACTTGAGTTGCTGGCTGGACCAAGGAGAAGGAACCAAGGTCAATGCAATTTCCACACTCTACACACCACTTTTATTTTCTTCGGATGCTTTAAGCTGTTAGATATTGAAATCGAAATCGAAAATTCCGCCAGTACGAGACGAGTATCTACGCAAGTGAAGTGTGGAAGATTGGCGATGCTGATGAGTTGAATTTGCTCTTGCTGCGAGCAGCACGAAGAGCGAAACGATAAAGCGAAGCGGATAAGCGGGATATGAGGATGAGATAATCATCGGTATTGGTTACATTTGACTGCGGGCCTTTTGTCCGAGCTGGCCGACCGTCCACAAGCAGGCGCGCACAAAAGCAGCGCCGAGACTCCGGCTCGCCGGCTAATTCGCCATAATTGAGTTAATCATCAATTACCGAGTCACTCTGGATGACCGCGCAAGAAATCAAATTCAGGCGCTTTTCATGGCTCTGGCTAGCAGGCCTCGAGGAAATTCTGATACTGATACATATTCTGATATAACTGATATTGATAATGAATAATGTTCCAGCGTTTCCCAGGCATTCCGGGGGACCGAGTGTGATGTGTGTTGATCGCCCTTTGCGAAGGGAGAGGAAGGGAAAAAGAAGCAGAAGCATCGGGCGCATCGGCACCGGCGGCAACACGGAGGGCGGGTGCTGTTTCTGTTGCACTTGCCGCTGCTCTCTCCTCCGGTCCTCCGCTGTGTAGTGTGCTTCGTTTGGGGCCCAGCCAGTCTCGCGGAGTTCCCGACTTCCCGAGAGTCGCGGCTCGCGGTGCCAGAGAGTGCCGCCAGTCTGAACGAGACCGTCGCGCAGTACGCACACGCGAGCCTCGCAGCCTCTGAAAATCGCCGCCGCGCGCGCGAATTCGAAACTTTTCCAAAGAAAACCGGCCAAACATTACATCCGCAAGAACTATGGCCTGTGAGTGAAGGTGCACCGTGACTTTGTACCAACTTTGTCCTCCCCAGCAGCAATGAGGATGAAAATGTTCTTCACCCTCGTGCTGGTCGCCGCCACCTGCGGGCTGAGCGTCGCCGGGCCGGACAGCAACTTCATGAAGATGTTCCCCTCGCAGGCGCAACTCGACCCCTGCTATGACGAGGACAATCGTCCGCGACGCTGCGTGTCGAACTTTGTCAACGCCGCCTTCGGGGTGCCGGTGCGTGCCTCCTCCACCTGTGGCCAGCTCGGCCTCACGCACTACTGCGAACCCCCCGAGCCGGGCTCCCGTCCCCAGTGCAACATTTGCGATGACCGCCAGGCGAAGTTCCGCTTCCCAGCCTCGCATCTCACCGACCTCAACAATCCGAACAACGTCACCTGCTGGCGATCGGATCCGCTACCACCGGCTGCATCAATGAACGCTCCTCCAGATAATGTCACCCTCGTCCTGAGCTTCGCGAAGAAGTACGAGGTGACTTATGTGAATCTCGTCTTCTGCCCGCACACCCCCAAACCGGACTCGATCGCCATCTACAAGAGCATGGACTATGGCAAGACCTGGCAGCCCTTTCAATTCTACTCCAGCCAGTGCCGTAAGGTGTACGGCCGGCCGAACCGCGCCACCATCACGCAGTCCAACCAGCAGGAGGCGCGCTGCACCGACGCGCATCGCTACAACGGCGGCGACGGCATGTCCCAGGGGCAATCGCGCATCGCGTTCAGCACGCTGGACGAACGCCCCAATGCGTCCGACATTGAAAAGTCCCCCGTGCTGCAGGACTGGATCACGGCGACCGACATCAAGGTGATCTTCAATCGCCTGCACATGCCCACCGATGATCTTTCCGATAGTCTGGACATCCTTGTCGATGAGAATTTGTATAATAAGCATCTGGGTGGTGGGTTGGAGCGTGAGGATGATCACACTAAGGAGCCGGCGCCGTCCGTGCAGCTGGTGAACGAGATGCAGAGTCTGGATATGGACGTGGAGAGCAAGCCGACGGCGATGGAGGCGGTGCGCCGGCTGCCGCCGCAGTACCAGGTGACGCATCAGTACGCCGTGGCGGACTTCTCCGTCGGCGGGCGGTGCAAGTGCAACGGGCACGCAAGCAAGTGCGTGCGCGGTCGCGACGGGCAACTGGCGTGCGAATGTCGGCACAACACCGCCGGCAAGGACTGCGAACGCTGCAAGCCGTTCCACTTCGACAGGCCGTGGGGACGCGCCACTGATCGGGATGCCAACGAGTGCAAAGGTAATTAAGTTATTTTTGCACGGACTGTGTTTTGCTCAAACACATCACACTGCGCCGAATGTTTCTACTCGAAAAAGTCACTAAACCTGGGGGAAAATTTGGTTTCTTTTATTTTTAAGTTGCCGGCTTGAACCTAAAGCCATGCCAGGTCAGTGCGTACCAACTGAAAAGATTGCATATAAAAATTTGACAACTGCATTGTTCTTGAATAATCGTTTAATCGTTGAAAACATTCGCCACGTTAAAACAAATGAAAACATTAAAATAATTATTGAGTACGCTAATTACTAAATTTAAAATTTGCATCAAATAAATCATGGCTACAAACTGTCAACGCAAATTCCCTATATAGTTTCTAGTAACATTTTTTTCGAGTAGGACAATATTAAATCACACCCGAATGCATCATTATTAATTAACTGCCCCACTAATTGCTGTTTTAATAGCAGCATGCTCTCCCCGATAAAACAAACTGACTGTGAATCTGGTGATGTTCTCAACAGTCGCACCTCGCACGCGATGCACCTTCTGAAGCTACTTCAGGTTCCTAAATTATGGACGATGATCACCGTTTTTCGTTGTTGCTTGTTTCTTCCTTCCTTTTGCACACCAACGCCGAACGCCGTCTTATTAAGATGCATGGTCTTAATCACGGTGGCAATGGGTGGCAATGAGCAACTTAATCGGACGCTTCTACGAAATTAACGTCCAACGTCCTACCGTCCTCCCGATCAATGAAAAATTATACCCAGCGCGCATGCAGGTTGTTAGCACCTTGGTACTTTGCATTTTCGCACCTTTTTTTTTGTTAACCGTGGATCGGTGGGATCATTTGGGCCATCGGGTGTACGAAAATTTAAAGCCCAAGCGCTAAACGTGAATTAATCGGCGCCGAGTTGATGTAACATCCCAAACAGGTTCCGGTTCGACGGTTCGAAGAGGATGGAGGAGAAGCACTTGGATTACTGGTCCTTCGGTCCTTCGGTTCGGCACTTCATCAAGCCCAACGCCGGGGTAAGAAGAAGTTCGGCGGCATCGGCTTCGTTTTAATTAAAAAAAATCACTTGATTGATAGATTTTTCTTTCAACGTTTCAACGTTTCATCGTTTTCATTCCGCGGCACTCAAACCGAGACGTAAGGAACTAAGGAAATTTCAGTTTAGTTCTTCAACTGCTTCCAATGTTGGGAACGCCGAATATTCTTTACAAACTCTCCAACTTTCCTAACGTCTAAGTCTAATTGGATTGCATTTAATTCCGCTTTCTTTTAATACTAGTTTTGAGAGTCTGGAGGAGACTCGCTTAGTCGTCTCTATATAGTGCCAGTGTCTCTAGTGGTGATTTATTAATCCAAAGGGTGACGCGTACACAAAGACTATTAAGACTATTAATAAATTCCATTAATCCTGGAGGGGTATTAGGCGCGTTGTGCTTGCGCCTGGATTAGGCGTAATTTCTTAAATGGATTTCATAATCCCTCGTTTTTAGACTAATACGCGTCTGCTGGCAAATTGTTTCTTTGTTTCCGGATTCCGGGGTCCGGACGTAATTTAGCAGAAGGCCCCCCCGCTGATCGCAGCACTTCATTAAACGGTGTTTCTTTTCTTTGTGTGCCTAAAGAAGCTTTTAAAATATGTAAAAAACTTAAAACACGATAATGCCCGATGAGAAACGACCGATTCGCATGCGATTGCGCATAAAATTTCACATTCTTTCGCGAGGTCGCCCTTTAGGCCTTTACCTTTATTAAGTTGCTGTGGGTGACCTGGTGACGTTTCGCAAGTGCGATTAACAAGAATTATGGGTGTGCGCTACTAAATCATGATAAACCTCAAATTGGTCCAAACAAGAAATGAAACTTTTACGAACCCCATACTCAGTGCCACAGTGAAAATGGTGCAACTTTTTTTTTATGTCTCCAAGCCTCCAGCATTATCCATCATTTGATATTTCGAAAGGAAACGACAACTAAATAGCAATAACAACAAACCAACAAAAATTGGCCATAAACTATCGCCGGTGTGCCACAGCCAGCACAAGAAGATGGAGGAGTCATGGAAGTAGATGAGAATGAGAATTTACTACCCAACGTGACCGCTAAAGGCATCGCGGGCGCCTTGCCTCCCATTGTACCAAATCGAATTTTTCCAAAACCCAACAACGGTGTGTGTGCTGCATACAAGTGAAGAATGGATGAAGCCCAAGCCCGAGCCATTCTCTTCACTGCCAACTTCCAGTGCTTCTCTATGGCTAGGTGTCTAGGATATAGTAAAAAAAAAAAGGTCATAAAGCATATCACCCAATAAATTCATCCGAGTGCTAAACCTCCAACGGCCCTAAGGTCCTAAACAGAGCTAAGCGTTTAATGCCTCCGTGGAGACAGCATGAAGGCGAAAACGGAGAGATATTGTCGCTGTCCTCCCGGCAAACAGGTGCGAGCGCGAAAAATGGGCGAATAAAAATGGGGAACGTGACGTGTTAAAAATAATGAGACATGAACGACCCGAACCGACGCCTTGGTAGCTTGCACGCCTGCAGTAGAGCTTCATCAAGTTCATCGTGGTGGATATTTTCGTATTGGAATGGCTTAAAGTTGCAGTTTGTGAGAGGAGAGTAAGAGACGAGACACGAGACGAGCTGGTTAATCTAAGCTGGCATGTAATCATACCGCTAATTTAAAGTAAAAATACTGACGAAATGGTGATGGTGATGATTTTGCGCCAATTGGGAATTAATAGAGCGACAAACCATCGCTAGCACGAAGGAGTTAAAAATACATCATGATAAACGTAAGGCGGGTGTTACCAACTTTAGAATGAGGTGGATCAAGCTTAAAATCTTAATATATAAATGATTTTAAGATAAGATCCCTGTATAGTGAATGTAAGTTTGGTTGCCTATAGTACACACATACAAACTCTGACTCAGGGAGTACAAAAAAGATTTGAAGAAATGTTGCTGCTTATTTAATTTTTGTGATGAAACTGCAGATTTCTGGCAAAAATCAGGTGTCTAGAAGTCTATAGATGACCACTTTAACGCTAAATTAAGAAGAGCCTCCTTACACTTGAGTCAACTCATGTTGTTTTGGTAATATCTAAAAAAAGTCGAGAAAACTAAAAAAAAAAAAATTGTTTAAATTAAATCACGGTACTTCTCGGAAATCGCGTGTCAACGCAAACCTTGCATGCATGCATCGGCCAGTCGGCCATTCCCTAAAATTACTCTTCATCCTCAAACTTCAAGCCTCAACAGGCTCAATGCGGAGCCGTCACATGTCGTAATAAAAATAAAAACGGCTGTGCGTGTTTTTTCATCGCGTTTTTCGGCGTGTCGTTGTCTTCTTCTTGTGTAAACTCGCGGGACGCGGCTTTTTGAAGTGCGTGAAATCGTTACCTCTCTCCACAAATATTATTACTACGCTCCGCTCGGCTCAAGAAGAAGCCCAGTGATTTTTCTCGCGAGTCGAGATCCATTGCGTTGTCTGTCTATGCATGTCGCAAGCCTCGGCAGGCCCAACGTTGTAGCTTCTTGTTTAACAACGCATCTTGACTTAATAACAACAAATAATAACCGTGGTAGCGCATAACTATAAACGCTGTTTGTGGAAAGCTTCCAAGTCTAAAACAACACACGCACACACCAAGATGATGTCGAATGTTCAAACCTAACCTTCAAACGTTCAAACACTTGAAAATGCTTTTGCTTCATTTTGATAATACCCTTGAATTGGAATTGGAATAGCTTCTTAAATGCGAGGCATGTGGTCGTGCGTGATGATGATGTCGCCGTAGACCAAAAGGGTTGTTATTGTAATCATCACCAATCTGACGTAGTGATGTCGTTATTAAGTTAACACCTCACGCCTCATGCAGTGTGTTAACAACCGCTATAGAACAGTCAAAAAGCATGTGAACTAAACGATTGGATTGTTTTTGCCGCAGGAGGAACATAAACATCCACTTGATACACATCCTAATCCATTGTAAACCAAACCATTTTTTTCAAAGGAAACATCAAAAAGCCGTTGTTTAAGGGTGTCGTCTAGACGTCCAGATGTGGAATTTTATAGGGAATATGAAGTTTCAAATCAAATAGAACCTATAAATATTGAATTACTTGATCATTTAATAGGGTTTAGTGCATAAACCAATCTATGAATATATATTTATTGTAAGAGTGATTAATAATTAAACTTTTGCCCCAAGTCAAAATTTTCGACATTAATGTTTCGTTGTTTTCAAACTTCGGTCCGAAAACTGTGACGTCAGACTAATGTAGACTGAAAAAAATCGGAAAAAAGTGTTTATCCACGCATGCATAGTAACTGATGCTATTATCATACTGCTTTAACGATAATAATAGGGGGTTGTATACACGAGACTGCCATTTTAACCACTAAGTGATTAATGAGACTGCTATTAATCACTAGTGATTAATGATAATGCTATTAATCACTAGTGATTAATGAGAATGCCATTAATCACTAGTGATTAATGAGACTGCCATGTATACCATGTATGCAATGTATACTGCAGTGTATTCAACGCCTTCTTATGAGTACTATGCATGCGTGGATAAAGTATAGTATACATTACACCCTAGTGGTATAATATACTATTATGCCTTCAATAAATAATGTAGAATCAAAAAAAAAAAAGTTCATGAGACAACCTTATTTCATGTTAATTTATCTTCTTTACATGTCTAGACGACCACCTTAATTGTGAAACGCATTGTGTAAGATGTAATGATGTAAAGATGTAAATTTCCTTCAGAGTTCCCGGCTTCTTCACTTTTCGGCGCTACTGCATTGTAAATCATCACATACAACGAGTGTTGTTCAGTGTTTAATTTAATGTTTTGTGTTTAATGCTGAATGCCGAATGTTTAACGTGCGATTATGAAAAGTTCTTGGACTCCGGTGTGGGCAATGTCGAAGATCATCGCCAGCTCGTAAACACTTCCCGAAAGCTGGCCGGCGGCCCGCCCGTTGGAAGATGGAGAGCGGCGGCCGAATTTAATTGCCGCATTTTGGCGACGCGCCGCGACCATCATTATTATTACCCCGCCCCGGCAGCCGGATTGCGAAAGCTGCGAACTGCGATGGCGCAATTTCATCCGAAATGTCCCGCCGCATGAATCTCGCGCGCTGGCCATAAAGTCCCCAACTGCGTGTGTGCGTCCCATAAACTCATAAACTTGGCCAGCGCGAGTAATTTATTTTTCGCGCCACGCCGCCAAGAAAACGTGTAAAATCTGAATTGGCAATTCCTATAACGATGCAATACAAAATGCAACATGACGGGCAGAGTGTCAGCTTTAAATGAGCTTATGCTAAGTAAATAATACACAAATCGTTTTATAACACGCTAAATCGTTGTCTTGCGTCCAAAATAATATATTTCCCAACTAGGGTGGTAAATTGAGTATTTTAGGTCTTTGAGAATGGGAAAAACACATAACTCCATTTTTTGACTAAAAAATTTCATAATACTTAAATTTTATTAACTACATAACTCAATTTTCTCACAATAACCTCAAAACTACAAATTTCACTACAAGTTCCCAGTAGAATCTCATAATTCCACTTAAAAATAGTACTAGATCGGAAAAATTGACCAAACTGTTTAATTTTAACTCACGTTTTTTCGAAACCACAAAAAGTGGAGTTATGTAGTTCTTCCGAAATTCCACGTACTGTATCGCAGAATCGCAGTTTGAGGTGACTTATATATTAAATCAAGATCTGAAACAGGAACAATTTTTACCGCTCTAGGGCTTAACATTTCAATTTACCGCCCTAGGGCATAAACTGCCAGCAAATTCGCTATTATGTTTTATTCAGCTTGAATTTGAAGAAGAAAAGTTTCGTTGGCTAATCGTTTGGAAAATTGGCGGAGTAATAGAAGAAGGTCGCCTTGCGGGCAATTTAATTAATTAACAAAAAAGCGTGTTTATCGCGCGGATTAAGCACGGCCACCGCAGCACCCGCGCCCGCGCAGATTTAAAGCTCGATTTAAAGGGGCACAGCCCGAAGCCCCGAACTTATACCTGGTACCCCAAAGCGGATTACGAAAGTCAACATAAACAAATCATAAAATAGACGACAATTGTGATTTATGACCCTTTCCGAGCGA
>JARJDQ010024633.1:0-11449 GCA_030264215.1 Geostiba sp. GC000077
GCCCACAAGATGGAAAATGATTTCTTCATCATCATGAAATCATGATACAGGAATACAGCATACAGCATTAAAATATATGAAACATCGATAGATGCTGATGATTGGTGTTTTCAACCCTCTGGGCTTACTCTGCGCCTCTACAATATTAAATCATAGAATATCAGATCAGATCATTTGATGGAAAATCAGCGAAAGCATTGAGGGAAAAAGATAATGTGGCGGACTGGCGGCGTTGAGCGAGGCGAGGCAGAAAGAAGCAGCGTAGACAACGAAGACCTCGAAGGCCACGGAAATTGTGAAGAAGCGCACGCAGGCAAGGCAGGCAACAGGCAAGGCAGGTAATCGGAATCGGAGGACGGAGTGAAAAGACGCATCGCTGCGACTGCGATCCAGCCACAAGCGGCAGATGTTCGTCGCATTTTGCACACGCTTCTCACCCCACCAGTCATCAGCCCCCCAACGAGCCCTTTTATTATTTCGAGCCTGATCCCTAAAACGGCTGTATGCGCCTCCAACTCCCAATAGAATACTCGTTGAAACTGTTTCAATTCAAGTTATTTCCATCCTACAACTAGAACAACTTGGACACTTGGAGAAAATGAAGACGTATAAATGTAAGGATACCTTTCCACTTCTTGACTTCTTGCAACGTTCATGCCCTGGATTTTCCAGCGATTCACCAATTGCTAGGCCTAGAGTAAATTCTGACGACCGTGTGGTGATAAAATGTTTTAATTATTATTTTACATAATTAAGTCTATCGTCGTCGTCAAGAAAGCGCGGCGTCGCGCCTCGGCCGCCTCGCGATGATTGAACCTTGAACCTTTGATACTATGGCACTGGTGCGACGCGCGACGCGACGCCAGGAAAATGCAGAACGATAAAGTAACGTTTACGTGATATCTGAAATCTGATGATGTTGCCTGATTGCCTGAAGCCTGCAGTAAATGTTTTATTTGTTACATAAAAGATCGCATGGATTCGCCTTTTCGCGAAGAATTGCAAGAATAAAGCGCTGCGATCGGCGCATGTGGCAACGGTGGCAACTAGAAATGCACGCAAAAGCAATCGGCGGCATCGGCGCAATGATGGCGATGGAGCAACAAGGCAAGCACAGGCCGCAGTTGACGAACAGGCGAACGCATTCCTGGCGAAAGAACCGCGGTCCCTATCTCTGCGGCCTCTCTGCCTCTACAATACGAATACGGTTGTGCCGGTTCGCCGGCGACGCCGCAACGCTGTGCTACGGTTCGCACACACTCGCCTGCCGCCAGCCGCCAGCGAAAACAGTTTCAGTGAACGAGTGAACATTTATTTAAGCAGCAACAAAATGATGGCCGCCCGCACCGCATTGTTTTACATTTCCATTCCTTGATTGCTGCGCTCGGCCGTGGTTGGCGTGGATGGAATTTGGACGCGTGGCGCATCCGCCGCTCGGGGGCTAAATTTTCCCCGAAAATCGGCCAGCGCGCCTCCCCGCACCGCCGCGAGCGGATCAAGGGGATCAAGGCTGTCCTCGTCCGCCGCGACGGTGAAGGAGAAGGAGACGCGCAGCGGGCCGAGCGGCGTCGTTCGTGCGCCATCGGACGCGCTCGGCGGGCGGCTACGTGCTTTCGCCGCAGCGCAGCGCCGAGCGACGCACAGAAACCTGACTAGGTGGCGTTCGAGTGCTGCGTGCGTGATTCAGGGAACGTAAGTAACCCTTAGCATTGTTTATCTCCGCTGGCCGAGTGCGCCCAGCTTCAGCCAACAGCCACAGCGGCCCTCCACGGCCGCCCGCCCGCCGCCCCGCCGCCACCGGGCGTCCAAATGTGAAGCCGGAGTGCGCTGCGCCGCGGCCACGTCGTCCCGAGATCCTCTACGCCGTCGAGTGGGTGCGCGCCGCCGTCGGAGAGGAGAAACGCAGAACCGCACGAAGAATGTGCGCGACGAGCAGCCGCCCGACGAGATCGCCCTGCTAACAGGTCCACTATTATTTTACGCTTCATTCGCTTGTGTGCATGCCGCCGCGGAGGCGCTCTCAGGGGACGCGCGGTCGCCGCCGCCGCCGCCGCCGCCGACGATTATCTAACGCAGCAGCGGCGCAACGGCGATGTTTTCCACCGTCCGGACGGTTAACCTAGAAATCGTAGAGTACTATCAACCTAGAAGAAACTCGGCTTCACCTCTCGCCGTGCTTGCTTTTGCTTGGCATCGTCGCATGCAACAAGGAACCGGAAAACCCGAGCTCGAGTCGGGCGACTCGGGAGTTTTCCGCAAACAACATGATTACCAATGCCAACTGCGCAATGCGTTCCGCCGTTGGGCGGGCATCGGGCGCGTTGCCAGCCGGAGCGGCAGCCAGCAGCAGCCCCCGGAATTCTCGCCGCTCGCTGGGAGAAGTGGGGCCGCCTGAGCCGCCGACCGCCGCATCCTGTGCGCGCTGCAGCCCGCGCGTCCAGGCGAAGGCGCTGATGCAGGGGGCGCTGACATTGAGTTTTATTTCCGTTTTCGCGTGCCGTGCCGCTGCTCGTGCGGCGCAGTACATCTACATTCTGCCTTCTGCCATTGCCATTTCATGATTTCATCCGCCGACGCGCGTGAAAATTGCGCCCGCGACCGCCATCGTGCTTTCGTTCGCATACGCAACAAGTTACCACGCCGCGCCACCCCGAGAGCCCGCAGGACACACTCCTGCGTCACAGACGTGACGCAAGCATGTTTTTCTCAACTGCAACAAACATGGATGCTACCGCGATAGCGTAAATATTTATTTGCTTCGTTTCACTATCGAATACAACTTGTTTTAATATGTAACATTAACTTTTTTTGTTAGGGTAGTTGTAATTTAATATTCTTTCTACCAACCATCAACTAAAAATACTTAAATCCTGCTGCGTCTCAAGGTCTCAACCCCTTCCATTCCAAAGTCACCCCTCAGCGCCATTTTGTTTTAATGTTTTAACATTCAAAACATTGCGGCACAGTTTTTTGTTTTCGTTTTATTTGCGATATTTCAACGTCGTTTTTGAACGTTATGTGCGTCCTGCCTCGCCTCGGAGCTCGGAATAACTGTAATTGTGTAGCACTAGCGTTATTTTGTTTTTGACTACCGGCACACGCCGGTGCTTGGCATTGTTCTTTTTCTCTCTTCCCGCAGGCCGCAGAGCAGCAAAGCACAATAATGTTGTAAAAGCGTCGCCAGCGCCAGGCGGGCCAGGCTGCACTTGTAATTTTATTGTTATTCGTTAAAACCTTAAAACTGTTCAAATGTCATTTGGAAATAAACGCGGCGCACGAGGCTGCGCAAACAAAATGGCAAAATACGAAATAGAAAGCGCACATTTCTATTGACGAATTAAGCTTTACACTATTTACATTATACATGATGTTGAAGTCAACCAAATAATTTTGAATTTTGTTTTCCTTTTCGTGTTAAGGGTAGAAAATCATAACCTGCATAAACTATCGCGTTTTGAATTGTTTTTCTAAGTATTTGCTCTGTAATATTGATTTAGCGTTGTTGTCGCTACCTGAATTGGATTTAAAGGATGTTTGCTGTGTAAACTACCCCCACATCGTATATGTTGTCTTGTGTTATGTAAAAAAAAAACTTGCTATTGAATGATGAAAAGCAAAGAAACACTCAATGCTGCAAATTCAAAAAGCAATGGGTTCCTTATGAGAACCAAGTTATGTAAGGGATGTGTTAGAGTTAATTGATGACGTGATTTTCCAATAATTGAAGTTTTAGTTGTTGCGCGAGTGTGGATGGTGTGGGTTACTAGCTGCGGTGGAAAACAAAGGATGTTCGTCGAAAACCCTGTAGTATTGGTGTTCGTTTAATCATAATGTTATTAAGCGAACACCCTGTAGGTTTTATTAAGCAACTTTTCTATTCCGTTTTTTGTTGTAAAATTCAAGTTGTCCTTGGAGATTTTGATGCCTGACATATAATGACTTTAGCGTTAGTGTCATGTGCCTTTCTTTTGCGCCTGTTGCAGATCCTGATTAGTATCTACCAAATGTAATGGCAAGTCGTGATAAGAAACCGAGTGTAGGCCGAAAGCAAGGTACGACTGCCTCGCCGCTGGTAGCAGCGCCAGAAGACGCCGACGGCGACAAGCCGCCGCCGGAGGAGAAGCGCAAGACCGGCCGCAAGGCAGCGAAGCCGGGCGTGAAGCGCACCATCACACTGAAGGCCAAGCCGAAAGCGAAACTCATCGGCAAGGCCGGCGGCGGGAAGCGCGCCGCGGTGCAGAAGAAGGCTGCGGCGGCGTTGATTAAGAATGGTGACCTGCCGCCGGCGCCAGTGATTCGCAAGCGCCCGCTGAGCCTGCGCGAACGGATCATACCGCCGACGCCGCGGGACGTCACAGTGAGCGCCAGCGATCGCCAGAAGCGGCGCATCAAGCAGGAGCCGATTGATACCGAGGTGGTGGTGGAGGCAGCCAAGGATAAGAATAAAGGCAATAGAAGGATGAAAAAGGCGGCAGTCGATGCGACGATTGAGACACCGCCGGATATTGTGATTAAGAAGGAACCGGAGGAGGAAGACGTTGAGGCTGCACCTGCACCGCTCACGGAGGGTGCGGAGAGTCCCAAGGTCGCTAAGAAGGGACGCTCGACGAAAACGTCCAAAACAAGCCTGACAGAAAAGCCAACGCTCGAGTGTGAGGTGCTCAAGAAGAAGGTAAAGAGGGAGGGCGCTGATCTGGAGCAGGTGGATCACGCCGAGAGCAATGTGATAGACAACCTTAATCTGCACGTGACCAAGGTGACTATACCCAAGAAGACTGATGTGCACCGCCGGCACAGCATCGAGAAGTTCCCAGTGACGCTGAATGACGTCAGCGTGCACGATGATTCAGCGCTGGTCCTGCCGAAGATCAAACGCCCGGCGCGGCCACGACCTGCGTCCGAATCCAAGTCCAAGTCGTCGCCGCTCTCTGGAGGCTCGGATCCATCCACGCGCATGCTGCGCAATGGCAAAACACGCCGCCTACAGAAATTCCCCTTGTTTGATGGCCTGGACTCAGAGTACAAGATGCGAAGGCGCCTTGCATCGGACTTTAGCGGCAGTGAATTGTCCAAGATCTCTGGTTACGAGTCAGATAGCAGTCTGTCGTCGTCCCTGCACGAACCTACGGAGGACAAGGATAAGGAGGATGCCGTTGCTAAGAAGGACTCGTCAGAGGCGGCGTTGCAGCTGCTCGAAACCCTGGAGAACAATCAACCGGACACGGAGGAAGGGAAACAAATCGTAGAGAACGTTTCGGCTGCGATCAAACGTAGCCTTTCCATGGAGGCCGCCTCCGCTACTGGGTCAACGCAGCTGGAAAGCGATCGCGACACCAACTCGAATTTAACGGTGAAGAGTGAGCCCACCACGCCGGTCAAGACAGATTTTGTGTCCGACGTGCCGAAGCTTCTTGGTATTATGAAGCAGGCCTTCAATGAGAAAGCCGAGGAGCCGGAGGTGCCGGAAGTATCCGAAGTACCCGACGTACCCGAAGTGCGGGAAGTGCCTGAGGTGCCCGAGGTCGCACGGCGAAAGACGCGCTCATCGATGAGGAAAACCAAGTCGCCAGCGCCTGATAAAGAAGCTTCCACCCCGCAACTGCCAACCACAACAGTAAGCACGCTAACTGCAGTTGGATTTGCACTAGGACCAGACATCACAGTCACTGCCGAAGTCCAAGAAGTCCACGATGATAAGACAGCACCTGAACCAGCATCCATTGAGCCGGAGCCCATGGATCAAGAGCATGACACTGTCGAAGAAGCCGAGGCTGAACTGCTAGACATCTTGGCGCAGCAGAACCAAACAGGGAAAACACCCCAAAGTACGCCGTCCACATCCGTCAATGGTGACTCTCCAATGGAAAACAAGGGCACTTCGCCGGTGGATGACACACCGGAAAGTCTCGCGGAAAAGTCGCAGATTCTCAAGGCGCTAGGCCTGCAAACACTGCAAGAAGCTGAGGAAGCACGCAAGAACAAAGTACCTAAGGCTGATAACTACACTGGAACGTTGAAAACCGTGATTAAGTTGAATCGATGCGCGGAGAAGAAGAAATCGACACGGAATCCTATCAAGATGACACTGCAGAAGAAAGGACGCAGTGGGGGCCATAAAGATGCTGATAAAGTGGACGAGACGGATGAATACAAGATTATGAATGAGGTAACATGGAGAACATAACCTTGATAGTGTCAGAGACGTGACTTGTGTTTTTTTGTTTGTTTTTGTTTAGGGTACGAGTTGGAAGCACCATGGAGGGCAGTCTTCAGATACCGCTGGTGCGCCGCGCAAATCACACTATTCTAATCGCTCTAACATGGGTAAATAATGGTTTTGGGCATTCACTCTTACTTAGAAAGTGACACTCTTATTTTTATTAATGATATTAATGAGCATGCGATTACTTCCAATTGGTATTTGAGCTTTGAAATTAGTTTTGCACTCCACTACTCACTAGTCTAGTCTCTAGTCAAAAGCCGACGCACATCCCCAAACTTATGAACAAAATGCAGTGACTTGCCTTTCAGACGGCAGCAGCGAGCACACGTCCGATGGTGATACGAATCAGACGGAAGAGGGCGCTGCGCCCGGCAAGCTGCTGGTTATTCCCGAGAAAGCGAGCTCGTTCAGCATTCATCCGGGTCGCCTCTGCAAGGATGAATGTTCCTACTGCTTTGGCAAGTTCGGCTTGTTCGACACCCCGTGCCACATTGCGCAGATAAAGGCTGTGGATCGCCAGGATAAGATATTAAGCAGTAAGTTTGCACGTTTGCTGTATGCGCTTTTGCTGAGGTTCTTTTTCAATTCGAGATGAGAAGCATTTGACGCGCGATTCGTGTCTCTGCGACGCCTGCTATCGCCACGTAGATCGCAAAGTCAACGAGTTTGCCTACATGAGCAGGTCGGTGAAGAGGAATGCGCTGGTGGCGCCCGCCCCGCGCCAGAATCACTGCCACGTGCTGGGATGCAATGAGGTTGCGCCGAATATTCTCAAGCGGAAGTGGCTGATCAAGATGCGCAAGGTGGTCTGTCAAGTGGTAAGTGTGGTTTGCGCCCTCTAACGAGAAACGAGTCTAATTCTTGTACACTCGCAGATTAATATTGACTTGGATAACCCGGGCCTGCATTCAATACCAACGTGTAAGGAGCATTATGCTGCTGTGGAGCACCTGATGGTGTGCGCGATGTGCAAACGCCGACTGGCGCGCAATCACATTCACTATTTGGGCTCCGAGTCCAATGAGCTGCAGAATTCGCTGAATACGATGTGCATTCCGGTAAAGCTCAACGAAAAGCCGGTGGTGTGCAAACTCTGTCGCTACTTTGCCACGTTAGTGCTGAAGAGCGGCGAAGACATATCAGATGAAGCGCATACGTTCTTCATGGACTACAAGAAAAGGTAACCTACAAGTGTACCCTTGTTGTGACCAACCTCTAAAATAAACGTGTTTTTTTCTAGACTGCTGCACTTCCACAACGTTGAGCCAATGGAGGATTGCGAAACATCCGAACCAATCCTAGCGCCGATAAAGCATCAGGACAAAACTGACCCGTCAAATTCTTCAGGTAGAAAGCGCAAACGACGACATCACGATCACGACCCCCCAGTGCTCGAGCCGCAGATTGATATTCACAGCGATGAACCAAATGATGCAGTGCCTTCCTCGGACTCTCGTCCCGACAGCCCCAGCGACTACACCGTGGACTACAGAAACCTCATACCCAGCATTGCGATGGAGTGTCTGAACGATGTAGAGATCACGAAGAAACCATCACCGTCGTTGTCCATCCGCCGCATTTCCAAGGCGGAAGCGCAGGAGAAGAAGCGCATGCGTAGTGACATCGCCGTGCAAAGATTAGGCTCGAATCCATCGATCTCCATCCGACAGATGTTCCCCGGTGAAGAGGATGTGCCTCTTAATGGCAACATCGAGTTTAGCAATGTCCGGGAGCGAACGCCGGAGGGGTGGGAGAAGTGCACCAGCACGATTCAGTACGATCCGGACACCAAGGCGCTCTGGCAGGAGTTGCAGAAACCCTACGGCAACCAGAGTAGTTTTCTACGGCATTTGGTGCTCTTGGAGAAGTACTTCCGCAATGGCGACCTGGTACTGACTCCCCGAGCAAGCAATCTATCAGTGAGCTACACTGAATCGGTGCAACATCGGTTGAAAGCTTACGATAACATATCAAGCGCGGCTGGGTCCGTGCGGCCTTTGACGATGCTGCCTTTCAATAATCCAAAGCTGTCGTTCAATGTACACGCGCCGAGGGAGGCTTGCGGCGACAGGCAGGTGGACAAAACGCTGGAGAAGATGGACAAGTTGCATGCGTCGATTATGCCAATGGCGATGTCGACGCCAGTCAATCACGCGCAACTGCCGAAGAACACGCCGTTGACGCTGGCGCAAGCGACTAGCATCGCAAGCGGTAGCATGATGCCAACGCCGGTGGTCGCCATTGCTGTGCCAACGGTAGCAGCGATGCCACGCGTGCAAAGCCCCGTTGCCATCCCCATCACGGCGACGCCAACGCCCCCACCTCAACCACCTTCGGTCACTGCGACCGTCACCACAGTTCCAGCGCCCACGGCGCCAAAGTCCAAGCCCCCAGCGCTCATCTCGCTCCAACAGGCTAACAAACTCGCTGCCAAACCGCAATCACAAAAGATCAAGTTCCCCATCACCAAGAACTGGCGTCCGAAACTCATCCCCATCGATCCGTCAGCGAAACCCGATCGTAAGCCTGGCCTCGTGCAAGTCATCTCCGGCGGCAAACCTTATCATATCACGATGGACGACTACAAAAAGATGTGCGCCATTAAACGCACGTATGACCTGCGACAGAAGCGGCTGCAGGAAACGATGAAAACCGGAACGGCCACCTCGACCAATCCCAACTCGCTACTCAAGTCAACAGCCAATAAACTGAAGCATCGCAGTCCAACCGTTTCAGACCAAGAGGAAAACAACTCTATGGACGGTACGAAGTTTGAGAAACTCACGCCGAAAGCAATCACCATCACGCCCGCGTTACCCCTTCCTCTGAGCGTCGACAACAAAATGCCGATGAACCTACCCAAGATTCCCAAGAGTTTGACGGTGATTCCCCAGACGGTGACGATCGCCAGTAAACAGCGCTCGCGCCCAAATAGTCCGAACCAAAACGCAAAGGGTGCGAAGGGACATTCTTGAGTCCCGCCCACGGCAGCTAATTTACAAATAGCAACAATCAACAATGGACTAAAGGGACAGTGTAGTCACACGCGAACTGAAGAGTGAACGCGGGAGAATGAGAGATTAATCCGAAAAGTGCCTCGACGAAGATTGGAAGCGGAATTTCTTTATACTTACACAGAGGATGAATATCTTCATCATATATGAATAGGACACAACAATAACCAACAGAACAAAACTATTTGAAGCCGGAAAAGCGTATATTTTTGTGACAAACGTCTCGTTCAGGCAGTAGGTACTCGCACCCAAAGTTTATTTACACTCAAGAGATAAAAGGGTTAGTTTTTTTAGAAGTATTTGTAAAGTTTCCATTGAATTGTAACTATTTTTCTTTTGCTTTGTTTGGCTTTTGTTTCTAGTGAGTTTGGTAACAAATCTAGAGAATTTTATTGTTTCTAAAGCCTGTTTCACACGATTCGATAGGAAATTATGCGGATACTCTCAAGAAACCAAACTTCTGAATATTAAATTAGTGATGAGAAGGACTGTTGACCAATCAAACATTTCTGCCAGAGTTTGTACATATTGTAATTACGATTTATTTACTTATTATTCTAATCAAATAATGACAGTGGCCTGAATTTATTTATTTAGCGTCCATGAGGACGACGCCGAGGTCTTGATCGTTCTCTTCGTGGCATCCACGTGATTCGCAGTTCGTCTGAAACAGACGAAATGAATCTTAACCCCCGCGACGTACGTTTTACACTAGTTTAGGATTAATACCTACATAATCATTAATCGTGATACATACATTTTATTTATTCAACCAACAATACACGTGGAGACATTACAAACGAAATCGGGTGATTGACCATTGTAATGAGGACTGAACTTCCATATATCAAAAAATAGCAACAAATTGCAACATTTTATTGTTAAATCTTCCTACAAAAGGCATATGGATTATTTTATTTGTTATCATATCTGCATAAAATTACCAAAGTTCTATTGGTAACTTAATTGTAAATACACGTGCGTAATTCAGCACAAAAAGAAACGGAGAACCGAAGGAATAATGTTAAGTTATTTATCATTTTGATTATTGTAAAATATTTTGGTTTCACAACGTTTTTTGATACATTCTCCCGCTGAATGCAAAGAGCGAGACTTCGACAGTGTTCATGTTTGTATTGAACATCTGTGAGCAATGTAAATATCGAGAATGAAGCAAGTGAGCATGTTTACGACAAATTCCTTTAGGCTTAGTAAACTTAGCAAACGATGAATCGAATGGATGAGCGAAGCAAATGCAAAACATTTCGTCAGTTCGATACAAGACGTATACTAACGTTGAGCGTTTATTGTGCGCCAAAATATTGGAACGCTTTGACAAGCAATATGGAAATTGTAGAATGCGAATGCAAGGGGAAAGAAAACTAAGTGAGAAGATAAGGGTGATCTAGAATTAACTTTTACGTTACGAGGGAAATATAGAAAAAGGCTGATTAGTAGAGTGAAGAGTGAAGAATGAGGAAAGTGCACGGCAAATGTTGATTATTGAAAATGAAATATTAAACTTATTGTTATTGCGTATGGTTACAGCTGTTTGGATAAGAAGTTGAAATTTACTGACCGAGAAGTAACATTAAAAGGTCAATTCACGATATACAACATGCACACACATACACAGACACACAAAGTATATTTACATTCTGGAACAAAATTCGAAACGCCCCTGACTTGTTATTGAAATATTGTACTTGCATTAGTTATTCATTGTGTATCGCACTCTTCGTTTCGTTGTGACTATGGGGCGCATATTCATTGTATTAAAGGGTTCATTTCGTCTGCAGTCTGCACACAATACAACCTTATCATTTATGATAGTACATATAACATAACGATCAATACTAATCTAGTTTTATTTGTATTTTGTACATATTCGCGTATATTAAGCGTTTTTAGAGAAGGACAGCATTACTACGGGCCCGTTCGTTCTTTACAACAAAACCGCAAGAAAATAAATGATTTTTTCATAAACCTTTTTGCCTTATCAATATATCATTGCAAATAGACCGGACGCTAGTAACAGATTTTTGGCCGTGATTTTCTTCAGTATGCTTCTTGGGGTATATTGAGGTATGGATATTGTGACGATAATAAGCTATATATAAATGAATAATTTCGTGTTCTTCATATACAGGGTGTCCCTGACAAACGGGATTCTTCGATTTTGGGTAGAAAAACTAATAATTTCTAAAAACCA
>JARJDQ010024634.1:0-11442 GCA_030264215.1 Geostiba sp. GC000077
AAATAGCCGCAATATTAAGCAATATTGATATGAGTAGATTCTCTTTTTAATTGCGCATCTAATGCCGAAAAGAACGAGATCGTAATTGAAATCCATAAAAAGATATGATAAGAAATGTGCGCCAAAGCGCACCATATAATTATAGTTGCGTTGTCTTTTTGGGATTTTGGGATTTTGGGCAGTCTTATTACCCCAATTTTCAATTATCGCTTGAACCAAAACAGTTTGTAGGGAAAAGGTTTAAATAGTGCAATTTGTTGGAAATTTTATGCACTTCATAATTTGAGAGTTATAAGCAAAAAAAACAAAAAAAAGATTTTTTTTACCTTCTTTGTATTTTTTCAATGTTCGTCACGAAATTTTGATAGCAAACCCCGGATTCGGATTCAGCACCCCAAAAAACATATAGAATTGAAGAAATTAATACTACCCCACAGCTCTCTTGCGAGACGCTATTCTAAGCATAATTTGACTGCTCTATCTGCTATAGTGGAGAGAGTGTCAAAAGTTTATTGACAGTATTAAGTTGGTGCTAATATTGAAAGGCGCGCGGCATATTGCAATGAAGCAAAGCGTGTACTGATGCGCATGTTGCACAGTGTTCACCACACCCTTGAGGCCTTGAAGCCTTGACGAGTTGAAATGGTTGAACTCTTCAGCGTCCTGAATGATAGCACCCCAATCGAACAAAGCCGCGGCACTTTATTTTCTAAGCCCTGCGCCTGCGACAAGTATGTATACCATGTAGTGAGGCAGTGTCCCTGTCCGCGGAGGGTGTACGCCGAAATTCCGCACCTTTGACGAGTCACCCAAGCCGACAGGGCGTTCAGGCGTGCGCCTTCTTAGGGGTAATGGACCGCAGCAAGCACCAAGGCACCAGATTGGGCTTAGGACGCGGCGGGGATTAGAAAACATACTTAGAACAAACCCGATCGGCGACACTCGCTTCTCAACACAACACTGCACAACAGGACAACACCTGAACCCAAACCCATCAGACCAATATGGCCAGAGGAGTTGATTGTAGTTTGCTGCCTCTGCTTTGGTGCTTCAGGTTACAAATATGCTGAAATATCGTCGCAGAGAACTGCGATGCAAACGCGACAAAGACGATCATTTTTAATGATGTCAACATTTAGATTTCATGTCGTTCTCTCGTTTTCCCGTTTTCAGTTCTCCAGTTCTGGATGTTGCAACATGCGATTGAAGCCTGGAGTGCCATGCATTTTCCCATTTACGAAAAGGTAACAGAATAAAATGCGCGAAAAGCGTCTTCAATTTCTGCCAATTTTCTCAGCTTAGCATTGCAATTGTGCCGCCCATGGAAAATCGACGTTTTGCTCCATATAAATAATACTTACTCAATCATCGATTGAATCCGCTTAGTCGTTTAGAGATCGTTACAAGTTACCAGTGTTACCACTACTACAGCAAACAGCAATAATGGTTATTAATGTTTTTCTTTCCCTTTTGGTCCTTTGTGTTTCTGTGTCAGTGCCAAATTCGCAATTCTCCATTTGGGCGATGCGATCGGAAGAGTCGCGATGCGCCGGCTGATAAGTGAGTGTTGATCTTGTCCGACTGAAGTGAATCAGAAACCAATATCCGAGGGTCGCCCCGCGGGCATCGGGGGCGCGCCTATATCGCGACATCGGCGCAGCATCGCTCATATGGTAATCGCCTGCAGAAATCCCTCCACAATGGCATTAGGAGGAGGGGGCCTCGACTTATTACGTTTACATTGATCTCGAGGTTTATATTTTTCGTTGCGCGCGCGCGCGCCCCGTGTTTGTCTTTGTATTTGAATTTAGTCGGTTGCTCCGCTATTAGTTTGTCATCATCCCTATCCTCTATCCGCTCGGCTCTGTGCTCTCTGCCGACTCTGCCCCTCGACAAAGACAATCGAAACTGACTCGATTTGCACCATGTCAACACAGTCCCTCAAGTCAATATCTATCATTCATATAGATATTAATCATTCTCTAGCACTGATACTAATACTAATAATGACCTAAACTTTGATGTTCTTTCCATCTTTCCAAGACCTGTTCAGAAGATATGAATTATTTTCCGTCAAGGGATAAGAATATTGCCAAACTCCAAACATACTTTTTGGTACATCGCACGAATTCGGAAAATATTTAATTTGTAACAGTCAATTTACGATCTGAATAGTATCTCAGAGGTATGTTATGAGGTAGTTTTCATTTCTTCAATTCCTGTTTTCAACTCTTGTTTTATTTTGCAAAAGAAATCTTCTTTTTTCTTCTTTTTTTTTTTTTAATTATGAACCCTCCGTTGAAAATATCTCAGTTCAAAATGGAAGTACATAAAATTTCCTACAAATTACATTATTAAGTTTTTGTCTCCTACGAACTGTTATATGTTATACAGCTCAAGTGATAATTAAAAATCCCAAAAAGACAAAGCAATTATAACTATACGGTGCACATTTCTTATCATAACTTTTACTGGATGTCACTATCTCTCTCGTTCTTTTTGGCATTAGATGCGCAATTAAATAAGGAATCCAATAGTAAGGCAATTGTTACAATGTAACGTTGCAAAATACCCGGAAATAAGCAAAGACCAAAGAAGACATCGCAACTATGAATTTACGATGCGCATTGGGTCGTATACATTTCGCATCATATTTCTTATCATAACTTTCAATGGATTTCAATATCGGTCTCGTTCTTTTCGGCATTAGATGCACAATAAAAAAGAGAATGTGGTCATATGAATATTGCTGATATTTAAAGTGGCAAACATGTTAGCAATACGTCAAAAAGACATCACAACTATGATTATATCGTGCGCATTGGCGCACATTTCTTATCATAACTTTTTATTGATATCACTATCTGCCTCGTTCTTTTTGGCATTAGACGCGAAATTAAATAATGAATCGAGTAGTGTTACTATGCAACGTTGCAAACTTCCCAGCAAAATGAAAAATGCAAAAAAGAAAAACACATTTTTTTTGCGAAGACTGATAAAATATGCCAGTTTTCAACTATTGCCAGAGCCAGAACAGTTTGACGCAGAAAAAAATCTAAATAGTGCAATTTGTAGGAAATTTTATATACTTTATTTTGAATAGAGATGTTTCTGATGAAAGGTTCATAATTTTAGAGTTATTAGCAAAAAACAGAAAAAAATAAGACATTGTTTGCCTTTCTTTGCATGTTTTAAATGTTGCGGTACGAAATTTTGTTAGCAAAGCACAAAAAATATAAAAAATTGATGAAATTAATACTACCCCCAAACTTTCCTGCGAAAACCCTAATTTGACTGTGCTATTTGAACATTTGTAATTTTGAATATTGGGATAACTAAACCGGTGAATAACTACATTACGCAAACATTAAATCAACTATCGTCGGCTTCATTAACAAAATAAAGCCCACTCCGGACGCAGAACGGCTACTAATGCTCATACAACCGTTCGTCGGCTTGTCAGCTCATCAGCAGCCAATCTCCAATCTCCAACTCCAACCAAATGCCACTAATAACAGTTGCTAAATCTCGCTCGCGCCGCGGATTGTTGGTTGCTAAGTACGAAGGTATTAGTATTTAATTAAAATCAGTGCTCGACCGCGCGAGCTAAAAAACGAGACAGGTCCTAATAAAGCAACGATTAATGGCTTAATCGATCGCTTAATTCCGATTCCATTGTGTTGTTACATATTCGTTAGTCGCAAGTCGTAACAAATGTGTACTATTTGTTTTGCATTGTGCGTGATGGAAAGTGTGCACAGGTCCAAGTCCTACAAAGCCTGTAAGCAGTTTGTGAACGATCCCCCAGGCATCAGGTAAATACTGGAAGGGAGGTTGACAATGGGCAACAATTTAATAAATAGTTTCTCATTTGCAAAAACACGTCGGGCGCAGGGATCAGATTACGAAGGAGCAACCGTGGGATACCATCCGCAGGACCAGTTCCGACAAAGCAACGATACTGTTGCAACCCCTCAAAAATCTGTGCGCGTGTGTTAGAGAGGGCTGGACTTCCTCTATTTACCCCCAGCGCCGAATTACATCATTATTATAGCCGATCGCGCACAGATCTTGTTATTGCCCTCCTAATGGATTTAATTGATACATTTCTATTAGCGCGAGCGACGTTCGCCGGTCGACTTTGCTTTTTGTAGCGGTGGCAGTGGCAGTCGCACGCCGCTTTAAAGAGGACCGGGGGAGAGAGGAGAAAGTGGAGGCGGGAGGGTTGGTGGCGTATTGTCAAGGCAGGAAGTCGTTGGACTGGCATCTAGGGGTTGTGCGTTGTGCTTGGTGCTCTTTGATTGCATCAATCGGTGGCGTGCTGATTATTATACAGTTGACGACACGTCCGACGCACGCTGACGTCAAAGTACACACATTTGAAATCATAAGTTATAAGTAATGCCAATTTGAAATTTGCCATTACGACATTATGCACATAACAACAAAACAAAACCTCTGCAAATTGAATTGATTATGAGTACAGTGTACACGTCCAATTTAATGAAGAATTAAATTCTTCTTCTGAGTCGTGAACTGAACTTTATATTGCGTTGCAAACGGTTACGAACGGTCGCCAACCTGAATCGACGCGCGCTCTAGTAGCGCATCAACGAACTTGTAGTCTCAGTTCCAGAGCGCACTAACTAGATGGCGCTTTCTACCACTCATCGTGAAAATTCTTCTCTGAAAAGAAGAAAAAGGCAACTCTAAACTGAATTGACTGAAATGGTGTTGAATGTTCGATGCCTAGGGACGGACTACAGTCTATTAAGTATAGTATAGTATGTTCACTATTCAATACTTTAATGCTCGAATGCTCGAACGAAAAACAACAACAACAAAACGAAAGCGCAAAGCGCACAAACACATACACGGAGTCGATAAAGTAGAAAAGTAGATAATAAATGACAATACGCTTTTCAATATTGCGTAAGTGGTTCTTAATGAGTCTAAAATATTGCCACGGCTAAATAATGCATGGCTATTCTCACCTGGCGCAATCATTAATGCATATTTTAGCAGGTTATTATTGATATGAAAGGGGCGGGCGCAGCGCTGCGGCAAGGAAAACCAGTTCCGGACACGGAAACCTATCCGGCACCGTACTTTAATATTAAATTACCTTGTGCGGTCGACAACTAATAAAGCTAATTTATTTTATAGGTTTTGCTTGTTTTACGTGCGTCTAATAACATTAAAAGCGGTTCGCATTGTAATATTCTTCATGGCGGCGGGCTATCTGATTTGAATATTTAAAACTAATCCATTATTGGATGGATTTCCCCTTCGTTGTAACAGTCGAAGCGGCGGAGGAAAAGTGGCATGTCATCATGTTAAATAGGAAATTAATAACTTGAAAATGTTGCGTGTTGGAGTTTTGTTGACAATTTTTTTTTCGAAAAAAAGGTTTGCGGTGTTGAAACTTGTCAAAACAAGCACTGAGCACACCGAAATTACATTAGTCCGTAGAAAGTAGCCATAATAGAGTTGAGCGTCGAGATTTAGATTGTTGGCGTAGATAGTGGCGCCAGGGACGCAAGGACTTTTGTGCATACGGCAGGATTTGTACAATCCTCTTAGTGGTGAGACGCGAGCGGCATCCGACCAACCCGATTATGAGGTGCATGGATGTACGCAAAATATACACATGGGCACTCGAGTTTTCGATGCCTGAGCAAGTGCGCATTGTCCTGATACACCTCTTGCGCAATTGATTACAATAACTCTTTGTCGACTGGGCGTAAATACGCACGCGGATACAAAACACGAAACACACAACGACAACGGTTATCGGTTCCTAGGTTTAACATCTAATAGCGCTACATGGGCTACATTATCCAATAATACAATACCTTGTCTACTCGCAAGCATTATAATAAGTAGAGAATGGAGAGTGGAGTATAGTAGTAGGCATTTTCTAAGTCTTTGCTCTTCAAGATTTCAAGCCTTCAAAAGCTTCAAAGGCACTTCAATATTTCGATAGGTAAATATAGAATGATAATGAAGGAACACAAAAGACAAGAAATCCAGAAGTCTATGAAACACACATCACATTCTAGGTATAAATGTATAGCACTCAAGTTTTAATTTTAATTTTTTCTTTCAAGAATATTTATTGCTTTTCTTTTTTGCAAAAATCTTAAGAATCTGTGTTTTAATTTAATTCCGGATTTACAAAAATCGAATATTTAAAATCGAATACATTTCTTATATAGTGGAAGAACATATACCTACAATTAGGACCCCTTCAACCTAATAATTATGTTACGTATTCAACTTTCAATTTTGTCACTAGATGCTGTAGTGTGAGGTCACACTTCCATATTTACGCTAGGCAACCACACATACATATTTGGTCCGATGGCTCCCTGAGGGAATGCTTCATTCTGATTGGTTCTCTCAAGGTCATCTAGTGCGCGGAGTAATCAGCTGATCCAGTTGCTGTAATTTCTGTTTTGCGGCTTCAAATATTTTATTCTCATCTGTCGAAGTGTTTCGGCAACACGGAACTTGACGGAACGAAGCAAGTTTTGATTTTCCAGCCATACCGTGCCTTAACGACAACAGATAACGAGGAAATCATCGAAATATCATTGAACTTCGTTTTTTTTTCTCAGACAACAACGTAACTAACAGTCAGTGCAGCCTACATGTTTTTGGTGAAAACTAAACTCCCCTAAGCGATTTGTAGTGTTACTCATCCCTTAGGAGGCTTCAAAAAATCTTGAAAAATATATAATAAGTATATAATTAGTGTAAATAATAAGTGTAACTTCCTATGAGGAACGACATATATTTTTGGGAATACGATATTGTATTCAAGGCAGTTGAATTAAATGAACTCGTTTCAGTTCAAAATATATGGCAACTCTTATTAAATAAAAACCTTGTAGAAAAAAAACCATTCTGGGAGAATTTTTCTTGTTAGCTTGGCTCTCATTTATCTCATGTCACAGTCCTCGTGTTTCAGTTCCTTTTTCGGTTTCCCCGTCCCCTTTCGTGATAATTAATATTATAAAAAATATCGCGCTATAAAAACAAAGCGTTGCACGTTCTACAGTGGGACATGGCATCTGTTCAGCAGTGCGCTTAAATAAATAATGGAATTAGGGTGTCGTGACACGTAGCATTATCGTGACGATATTTTATTATAATCTTAATCCTAACTTAATTAAATACGCGATTAACCGGTACGCGAGCAATGGTCACGCACAATCAGAACGCCACCCAAGCGCAGGAGCAGGAACAGGACCTGGCATCGAGCAATCGAGCAATCGATAAACGAAACTCTAGGGGGTAATTTTCACTTTTCAAGATATTTATTAAGAGGGCGATTGCATGATCAGCAGATCGCTACAAACTTGTTAATTGGCACGCACTGCCAATGCGAAAGCGATTTATGGGACGAAATTATTAAGAATTAAGAAAACATTAAGAAAACACACTTATATTAACACTGGGTGGTATTTTAGGCACTAGTTTTTATTAGTGAACTATGTGCTGAATTGATTATGTTAAATTAGATCCGGACCTGTCGTTGGCAGTGTTACGTTTTAAACAAGAATGCCATGTACGGTGAAATTCACCTGCAAACCGAGAAAGCGCCAGCAATAAGTTTCCTGCGGCACGCTAGCAAATTAAGCGATTAAAATCTGACTTACGATCTGCGCCCTGCTGCCCTGCCGCCTGCGTGCGAGGGCAACGCTAAAAAAAGGAGCGCTTTTATGCCCCGGTAATTTAACAACATACTAAAGCTTAAAGTAAATTCATTTAATATTTAAATGAGTAAACGCACGCCAACCGCAATAACAATTTGCAATCGCGCTTGCCCAGTGCCAATTCGCCACCGTCACTCAATTTCCCAAAACGCAGAAAGAAACGCAGAAAAAGAAACAGCAAGCGTATTATTGAAGAATTGATTGAAAAGAATTGAAATTAGTTCGGATTCATTCGTGCGGCAGAAAGTTGCCTTCATCGCGGTTGGCGTGGTTGGGAGGGTGAAATTTCGAGCCGCGATAGCAGAGCTGATCAAGCGGGATGAACACAAGAAGCTTCCAGGCATCGGAGGCTGTGGAGAGGCAGAGAAGCGGAATCTAACGGCTTCGAGCCTGGCGGGGCAATAAAAAGGGCAATTAGAATGGTTGGGCGGTTTAGAAACAGTCTGATTAAAAAAGAGAAGGACCAAATAGACAGCGCGCAGCGAGCGCAGGGCACAAACCAATAAAGTAATAGAGAGAGTTAATTATCACACATTGGGAGAGGGTGGCACTCTCATTCGCTCTTGCAGAGTTGCAGCCTATCCCTCTTCTTCCTTAGGACGGCCAGGATCAAGATCAGGATTGCGAGGACTGTGAAATAACGAATTGAAATGCTTCCACGCCGCCCCCGGGCATAATTCGTTTTATATTAAAAACCAATGAAATGCTCGTTGACGAATGGCTTTTATATTAGGTGATATTAGGCACGAATGGACGTTGTAGGCAACCAACCGCCCACCACAACAATAACATGTTATGGAAAATCGTAATGCGGTTATTTAACGCACATCGAAAAGTTAGTGGGTTCTGGGTTGTTTTCCAATGAAAACACAAGCGTGCGCGCTCGGGAATTGTGCAAGGCACATTAGCCGCTAATCGATTAAGCATTAGAACGTATTTAGCTGTAATTAATGAGCGCGCACACGGTATTATGTTTATTTCGTTATTTGAGGCATTTTTTACCGCCGTCGTTGTACACAAAGTCGTCGTTTATTATGCCCACGAGGGTTATTATGTTAATTGCGTATTCTAAATGGCTTAATTAAATATTTATGCGCGCAATAAATGTAATTTTATTTGTCTACAATATTTTTCCAAGCTATTAATTACATCTACAACGACCATTCTTTGGAAAACTTAAGTTTAAAAATACCGTTACACCGTTAACATACTGTTTAACGTAGGCAACTCAATATACAAAGATGCATTGAAATTTTGAAATTTTGTAATCGTTCAGTTTGGCGGTTTAAAACCGAATTTGTTTGCAATAACGGAGTGTGCCAAGGGTTACGTTGAAATACATAGAATTTGCTTAGTGAGTTTGCGCGGAAAGGCAAGGGGAGCAAACCTGAATTAAATACGTTATTCGCAGTTACATCTACAACATTGGAAAACTTAAGTACAAAAATACTGTTAACTACGACAGTTGACATTTTAACATAGGCAACTCAATATACGCAGAAGTATTGAAAAATTGTTTGCAATAACAGAGTGTGCCAAGTGCCCAGGGGTTTAGTTGAAGTGGTCGTCTGCTAAACCTAAATAGAATTTGCTTAGCCAGTTTGCACAGCAAGGTAAGGGGAACAAACCTGAATTAAATATGTTCGGCAGCCATGTGTGGAGGATGTCATGGAGTGTTCGCCGCTCTCCGCGAAGATCGCGCTCAATTGGTGAAGTCGATGGTAATAGATTCGCGCCCCGCCGCCACCACCGGCAGCCGTCGCCACAGCCGCAGTCACACTCAGTGCCCTTCTCGCACCCCTCCCTTTGGCAATGCACGCCAGGTCGCCAGCCATCCGCATCGTGCTTCGGCTGATTAGCGACGACAAACACGCATTAGCATTTTATTGCTTCGGCCCCCGCCGCCGCCACTCGACGCTGGGGCGGGCTCTACGCCCCGTAGATAAAGTGGAATTAAAACTCAAGGGCTCTTTGATCTCTGCCCGGCGCTCCGTATTAACTAAACTGCACTTATTAAATGAGAGAGAGACGGCAACAAACGGCCTCAGGGCGTCGGCGCTGCTGACACAAACACAAACTTTCCGCATTTCCAGCGCCCGGCACACCGACATCCACGTCTCCACGTGATTGTATTCTATTTCTCTATTAGCGTCATCAACATCCCGAAGAACGCGCCTGCGACGCCAAGCCGGAATATATTTTCCACTCGTTTTCCATTCCCTGCGTTGCTCACGTTTCATTAAGGCGTTACGACGTGGTTGCGACGCAACTTAATAACTTGTTAAAATGATGATTAAAATATTCGCGCGGGTTTTGGTTTAATTTTGTTTCCATTACGTGGCACTCGTGCCGCAACGAGCTTTAATTTTAATTAGTCCATGCACCTAGCATTCAATTTACCTTTGCTCTCGAAAACAAATGCAGTTAAGTACAACCCTGTAACAGTGTAACAGTGTAACAGAATAAGATGTTCAAACAGATCTCTTCAGATGTAATATAATTTATTATCGTGTGCTTTATTTACAAAAATTCACAGCTCTAAAAGGAAACAATTATACATAATTAACTTACCATCGTTTTGAGTTTTTTTTTTGTTATGTTTTTTTCATTCAGTAGTTCAGTACATTGCAATTATATTATACTCTCTTTTACTCTTTTGTTTCTTAATTAATATAAATATATTCCTACGACTTGCACGAAATTGAAAATGTTTATCGGATATTTATACACCTTTAGCGCGCTGATAACTGCATCGTCATGATCACAAATTACCGACACGCTGTACACGACTTTTTTGCCTAATTATTCATAAATATTTACAAACACGTCATTGTTTAGTACTCTTAATTATGCCTTTATCTCACGTGTTGCACGTTGCATGTTGCATGTTTCTAATTTGTATTTGTAGGTTAGGATTAGGGTTAGAGGTTAGTCCAGGTAGGTTAAGTTACTTAAAGTGAAACACACTCGAGAGGGAGGAAAGACTGAGGAAAGAAACAGCGATTACTAATGGCAATGAAATGTACACAATACGCGTTTGAGGTTTGAGGTTTGAGGTTAGGTCAACACTCAGACAGAGCTTCTTCAGCATCTTCAGCAGGATTAAGCTATCATACACAGATATTTACAATGTGAGCAAATGTATGTACACTTTGCGCTTGCGCATTTAGACCATCTGCAGGCCCTTGGTGATGTTCTCAACGTGCTCCTTGGCCTTCAGCCGCAGGGCAGCAATGGATGTACTGCGCATGTCCGGCGGCTGATTGTGCACGCTGGCGGAGTGCGCCATAGGCGGATGGCGGCCATGATGGTCGCCAGGCACCGGCGGCGTGAGGTAGCTCGGATAGCCGGTCTGCGGGTGGCTGAGGAAGCCAGGGAGGGCGGTGAGGAGCGGCGGCGACAGCCACGGGTCCATCGGCAGCGCCAGGCTGGAGCCGGCAGCGCGCGACAGCGTCGACACGGCGTGGTACTCGCTGAGGCCGAGTCGCGCCGCCTCCATCTTCTCCTGTCGCCGCCATTTGGCGCGCCGGTTTTGAAACCACACCTGCAACAAAACACTTAGTATAACCATAGAGCAACAATCACATAATCGACTGGCACATGTAGCACCAGGGACAAAGACAATCAACGACTTGTTTGCCTGTTTGCGCTACCCTAAGTGAATCCATTAGGGACGCGCTTGAAGCTTTTGATTAATGAACTTGGAAGGAATGGTTATAGA
>JARJDQ010024637.1:0-34396 GCA_030264215.1 Geostiba sp. GC000077
TTCGGGGTATCGGCCGGTTGGCCTATGATATCGATCTGGATGACAAGCTCTCAATACTTCTGCCAGGCATTGAAGTTTACTTGTCTTCCAAGCAACCGGTGCCTCTACAGGAAGCAGCTGTAAGCTTCTATAGTGGTCTAGTATATGTTGATCCTGTTTTTGGCGGGGATGTTATCAGACAACTATGTGTAAAGTATGAAGATGAGCTTGATTGGCATAGAAATGTAAGAGTCCTCCAGCCAATGTTACAGATCCAAGATCGGATTCACTCAAGAATTAAATAATTAAATTATCATTATCAGATATCACTTAGTAAAATTTTAAATTATAGAAAATCAGAATTTTACGCAAAAAACAATTGGCACAAACTAACATAGTTGTGTTATAGATTCATAACATAAGTCTGTTTGTAATTCTAACAACCTCCAATTGTTTTGATCATAGTAAGGTTGATCATATCGCCACTCGTTACGTAAAATACTATAACCGATTTGCACTGTCCCATTCTTCGTGTGTGCGGATGTTGCCCATTAGTTTTCGGTACTGACGGGCTCCCTTGCATGATGAATCCGCACATGCTTATTGTGATTGCTCTTGGTGGTGCTGGTCTTGCCACAAATGTGGCACGAAAACGGCCTAACGCCACTGTGAATGCGCATGTGATCGTTGAGATAGTACGAGCGATGGAACTTTTTCCCGCACACCGTGCAATTGAACGTCTTGGTCCGCTCATGCTCCTTAACATGTCGCTGACAGTTGTACTTGCGTATAAATTGCGCACCGCAATAGTTGCACGTATAGGGACGTATCGCCTTGTGCGAGTTCATGTGCGCCGTGTAATCAGCCTCTCGCACAAACGCCCCTTTACAAAGCTCACACTTGAAAGGCTTCTGCGCTCTCCCCGCGTGCGTCCACTTGTGCAGCTTGAGGTTCCACTTGGTGCTAAACTCCTTGTCGCACACGCTGCAAGAGAAGCTCTTCTTAGTCGAATGACTCTTAATGTGCGTATCAAGCGATCCACGCAAATAAACACCCTTACAAATCGGGCACTCAACATTCTCAGCGTCACGCGCCTCAGTGGGCACAAAGCGTTCGTTGTGCGCACGGCGCACATGCCTCGTGAGGCTCGACTGATGCACAAACTTCTCGCTGCAGTGCAGACAGGACTTGGGGCGGTTCTCGTGCACCTCCTTGTGCCAGGCGAGCTTCTTCTTCGAGTGAAACACATCGCCGCACGTCGCGCAGATGAAATCCTTCTGCTTGCGCTTGAGATTGAAATGGCGGCGATTGCGATGCTGGATGAGGTTCGAGTATCGCTTGAACGTCTCATCGCACATGGTGCATTTGAGCGGCGACTCGCCGGTGTGGATGTGCTGATGCTCCTGGAGCTTCTGCCGCGTGAGAAAGTGCTTGCCGCAGGTGGCGCAGCGAAACGGCCGGATGCCCATGTGCCGCTTAATGTGCAGCTGGAGATTATGCGCGCGATGAAAGTACTTGCCGCAGAAGAGGCACTCGAGGGGATGCACGCCCAGGTGTTCGGTGTACGCCGGTTCGGTGGTGAAGCACTCCTGGCACACGCCGCATTTATACTTTGTGTCTGCCGCAAATGCGTGTATATCCACCTGGTGCTGACGCAACGTGCGACTGTCGCGTACAATCGTACAACAGAGCACGCAAATAACCGGAGGCGGGGGTTGTGGTACTCCAATCTCCACCTCGCTCACCGTGTTCAAGTTCGGCACGGTGAGGTCGGTTAGTTCTTTGCGGTCTAGCCGCAGGGGATCCTCCACCTTCATGATGTTCGTGAAAATGTGATCGAAGGACGGCTCGATCTTCTCAGTCTTGAGTTGGGGCTCCTGCTGCGACTCCTGCGGCTCATGCTTCGCCTGCTTTGGCTTAATAACCAGCTTCTTGACCACCTTCTTGTACAACGCACCCCCAATAAGGTTACTGGAAGCTGGGGGTTGCACTTCTGTGGGAGCTACCTCTTGCCCATGCGCATCCGCTTGGTGCACTCTCCGCTCCTTAGGGCAAATGAACACTATCGGACACTCCGTGCACTTGTACTCGATCCCTTGCCGCGATGTATTGGACATGATCAAATCTGGATCGTCTTCGTCATCCTCCTCATCCGCATGGACATAGTGGCTCTGATACGGAGGCGGTGCGTCTATATCCGAAGCATCTGAACCCTCCCAACTCTCCCGGGCAAGAAGATCATACGTAGACATACCAGTCGACATCCTGGAGCTGCCACCCTCGTGAAACTGGGAGTGTGCACGTGTCCATGACGCATTGCTATTGCTCTCCTGCGGCATGTTTTCATCAGCGCGAATACGCGCGCTGTCAATCAAGATGTTCTCATGCAGCGAGTGCTCGAACCCACATCCAGCCTCCTCGGGGTAATCCTGCGGTGCATTGTAATTATTCACGAGGACAATGTTCAACCCATCGAGCTCAAAGTGATGGTCGCCATTTGCTGCGCCTTCCAACGCCTGATCCGCCGTCCCCAGGGTAATATACTTGGGACTGTTCAAGTCCTTCAGCTCCTCCTGCATGTCTGGCATCTCTGGTTGCAGCTCTGGTGGTTCGGCATGCATTGGCGACGGTGGCACCACCTCTGTGGTCATTTGCGTCTCGCCGATTTCCAGCTCCGGCATCGCTGGCTCCTTCTTCTCCGCCTCTTCCTCCACTAGCTCTTCGCTGTTCATCTCGTTTAGCTCGTTTATCTCGTCGTTAATCTCCACGATATGTGCACCTTTATGATCCAGCTCTACATTTGTGATTTCACCTTGACCTTGTGTTTGACTCTGCAGCTGTTCACTTTCGCCGCTGGGCAGCATACGCATCGACATTGCGCCTCCAGAACTCACAAACATCTGCTGCTGGTACATATACCCCTGGGGCGGCATCATGCCGCCCTGCATCTGCTGATTGAACACGGGAATAAGGTATCCGCCCTGTGACTGCGGCGATGAGCCGATGATCTGTTGGTAGAAGAACGAGTGATTCGCAGGGGGCGCTGGCTGCATCACCGGATTGAATGCGCCGGGGACGTAGCCGGTGGCGGTGCTGCTTGATTGGCCAAGCCATGGTGTCGTGGTCGTACCCTGCAACTATTTTGGTGATTTTTATATTTCTATTGTGAGACGCCATTTTGATAGCTGAAGTTATGTCAGTTTTTTGACACTCGACGTTTTTGACATTTTTGACAGTAAAACAAACCTGAGTAGGAAGTGGAAGAGTTGCATCAACAATCGCTTCGCGTTCGTTCGCACCCTGCGATCCCGCAGACGGCGAATGCAGCTTCACCAGTGCTTCGATGGATGACCTTCTGCTTTGGATGCGACTCCAGGTGGCTCTTCAGCGTCATCCCGGGACGCAGGTATAGTGTGCACACCGGGCACACCACCGAGCTCTCCATGATGATCTTAAATCCTGTAATTTTGCTTATGTTATGTGCGCTCTAATACCTACGTTTTTTTAATGACTTACAGTGTCGCTGTGCGACTATGATGCCTATGATTCACGAGATAATCCAGCGGCTGCGAGCGCCTCCATTCAGCAACTGTCAGGGCTCGATACCGTTGCAGTCAATACTCCCGTACATGCTCCTGGCTCCTGCTCCTCACAATGAGCTCCGTCTATTGATTGCAGCGCAAACTGGCCGTAGAGCAGCCGCAAAACGGTCGCAATCGATGCGAATCGATGCCTCGCACATTCCTCTAGCGATTCTACACGCCGATCAGTGACCAGCGGGTCATTAAGGCAGCGAAATTAGTGGAAAACTGGCGCAACCAGCCCACCCAGCGCCACACAGCCAGACACAAGGCGTCAAGGCGAACGGCGAGCAAATTACTGGCTGTCAGGCGAGCCGCGAGTGTCAACAAAAGCTGTTCGTAGTTCGGTTGTGTGGTGGATTCAGGGTTGCCACCTTACGCACCGCTTAAAACAGTTAAAACTCCCCAGAGTGGTAAAGCCAGTCTTCCAAATGTTTTGAAACTGAAACTACGCGAATAGACGCACGGTTTATTTTCATTTTCAAGATAATTCTAATTCTCTACGTTGGTCAATTGGCCAAAAGCTGTGTTCGGCTGTGTGGTGGATTCAGGGCTTCCAACTCTCGTACCTTTTAAAATCCCCCAGAGTGGTAAAGCCGGTCTTCCATCGGTCTTCCAAATGTTTTGAATGGGCGGACGACTTATTAACATTTTCAAGATAATAATACATCGGTAAATTGTGCAAGAATGTTGGTAACTCGTGGAAATTCATTCAACGAATCCTCAATTGGAGAATCCGAGCAAGATGCCAACTCGGCACTGACTGAACTCGACAAGGGTAAACCTAACCTTAAAAATAAACAATTTTGTTTTATAAACAAATGCTTATCTAGGGTTGCGCTCTGGAAAAGTCGGCGAACAATGCGAATCAATTGTGCGCTTTCCGCGCCTGTTTGAAAAGTATCCCTTTCCGATATTGATCAATGCGTCGTTCCTCAAGCTCGCCGATGTTTTCCGCATGGGCAACAACTTCCTGCGCCTCTGCGTGCTGCGCGTCTGCCAGCAGAGCGAAAAGCACTTGGACAAGGTGTTCAATGTGGACGAATTCGTGCGGCGCATGTTTAGCGTCATGCACAGCAATGATCCGATCGCAAGGGCGCTCACGCTGCGCACCTTCGGCGCTGTCGCCTGCCTCATTCCGGAAAGGCAGCAGGTGCACCACAGCATCAGAACCAGCTTGGATTCACATGATAATGTGGAGGTGGAGGCTGGCATTTACATTGCCACACAGTTTGTGGCGCAGTCGAAAACGTTCGCCATTAGCATGTGCAACAAGATCTCAGACATGATACACAGCCAAGCGACGCCGGCGAACATGAAACTGCAGCTAATTCCCGTCCTGCAGCACATGCACCACGACACTGGCACCGCTGCAATGGTGCGCAACTTGTGCACGGAGTTGCTGCCGAAATACCCTACCGAGGAGTTTGTTTTAGTGACGCTCAATACGCTAACGCAGCTGGCTGTAGCTACATTAGTTGATATTCCTGCTCAAGTGAGTTTTTTAGTGTTTTTGTTTTTTTAAGTTGGTATTAATTAGTGCTAGAGCACACCGTCAGGTGGTCTTGGGTAGATGCATATTGGGCTGCCTACACTTAATATCACTAAGTATAAGACGTATGAGATTAACAAAATGGCGGCGTTGTAGGTGGAACTTCTCATCAGGGTAATCAAAAACGATCCAAGGAAAAAGATCAAGTTCAAGTGTCTGCAGCACTTGTACGAGTTGGCAAAGCCCGGCGCACATCTCTGGCCCCCTGGGACAGTCGAGGCAGTACTGGACATTGCGCTTGAAACGACTTCATCGCGTTTGCTGAGCGCTGCGCTGGGCGTGGTGGAAGTGCTATCGCAATCTCCACAAATCTGCCATGAACAACATAGTAGCACATCGAAGTTGAGACAGCTCTGCGCAAAGAACTGCTTCTCACCGCATGCGGGAATCGTTGCCAAGGCAATATTTATCCTCACCGAAATCATTTGCTATTGGTGCGTATACGTTCGTAATCTTTCCACATTTTTACCGTTGGCTTTCGTTTTTGATGTTGGAACAACATCTGTCCCGAGGTGTTAGCCGCCGTATCGTAGATACACTCTGTTTATTTTTTTCCGATTCTTTGTAGTAACACTGAAAATATAAAAATCACGGGTGCTGATGATGTAATATCATCGCTGGAGACCCTGATACTGCTTCTAACAGTCTCGGATGAGAAGCAGCACGAAAAGAACCTGCTAAAGGTAGTGTTGAAATGTGCAGTAAGACTAGCTGCGATTGACAAAGCGCACTGCGATCGTTTCGTGGATCTGCTCGAGTCGCGCCTTGTGGACAGAAACTGTGCGGGGGTAATTTGCGAGGCGTTGGGGGCAATCGCAGCTGTACAAAGCGAAGCTCTCCTTCCACGCCTCGGCGATCTATTGCAGCATATCCAAGTGGAATCATCGCATCCAGCCGAAGACAAACAAATCGTCCTGCTATGCACATTAGTCTTCCAAACGCTCTGCGGTTACAGCTGGAATCCGGAGACGTTAGACGTCCTCAAGCGTGTCTCCAGTTCGAACAACCTCTGGGCGAATTACCGCATTGGTCGCGCGGCGGTGCGCTATGGCCATCATGGCATCGCAGTGCACATCTTTGGGAATCTTACCGAGCAGGTGAGCTACGAGCACTGGCATTTTTGGCTGGTGTGCCTGCAGGAGATGAGCCAAGCGGAAGACATGCTCGTTAGCAACGCAGGGGGGCAGAGTATTGTCGAGCGGCTGGATTCTGCAATCATGCACTATAACAAAGCGATTGCGACGCTGAAAGCTGCGAGCACGCCATCGCACAATCTGCAATTCCAGGCCGAGTACATGCACATTCGCTGCGAGTTTCTACAATGTTTGCAACTGTTGATACACACGTGCAATATACTGTGTATTGTGCCACCGCCGGCGATTGCTTCTACTATAGCACAGTCCACTCGGGATGATCTGCAACGCCATGGATATATTACGAATCAAATGCGCAAGTGTGTCAAGGAATTCAAGGCTTGCGGCGAACTGTACTTTAAGCTGCATCAGACTGCGTTCGATGCTGATTGGTCTACTTTAGAGAACATTGAAATGTATGTGTTCGCCATCCCTTATTACTATTAAGTGTTATTACTAAGTGTGCTTATAGCTTGCAGCAAATGTGCGGTATGCTAGAGCAATGCGTCGAAAGCGTTTGCGTTGCAAGCAACGCCACAACCACCAAAGTCCTGCGACTAAACGTCAAGCACGCCAAGTTGGAATCGCAACAGCTCATCAACGGCTGTCAAACTGCCGCCACACTCTGTCGGCGCATCTCCGATGAGAATCTCGGCCTCACCATCACGCACAAGGTTTGCTACCCATCCTAACCTCACCTAACATAACCTAAAACAATTTGTGGTCATTGCATAGCATGTAGATCTACTTAAAACCATCGTGGAGACGCTCACCAATGCGCCACTGCCTGTGCCGCGCTACTTCTTCCAAGTGCTGCAGTGCACCACGCTGAAGCTGGCGATCACACCGCAGCCGCGCGTCCTAGGCGAGTTCATCAGCGTACAACCCGGCTCACAGCTCGCTGTGAAGGTCGAGGGCGTTATCCAGCACGGCAGCCATCCGGGATTGTTTCGCTGCGTTGCCGGCGTTGCCATCACCGTCACCTCGCAGCTGCAGCCGAGCGCCAAGCTCAAGGAAATCGACGCGCAAAGCAAGCACATCGAAACCACCTGCGTGCTCACGCAAACTGTTGCGCCGCATAAAGACTTCTTCTCGGCGCAGTTCCTCCTTGCGTTCCCCCGCGGCGGTTTGTATGTGCTCGCTGTGGAGGCGGCTGTTGTTGATGGCGATGGCAATACATGGAATACGGGGCCCAGGTCGACGCTGACGGTGAAAGTGCCCGAGGAGCCGAAGTTACTGCCGATTTCCATGCCGGGCATGGCTGGCAATGCTAATGTGTAAGTATTTTCACCTTTTCACACGCCTACAAGTGCTTAACTAATCTTTACATCCTTACAACAGTATCCTCATGACTGAAGACAGCCTGTTTGTGCGTAAGAAATAAGCAAGTACCAAGAGCGCCTCACCAGATGGCGCACATAGTAATATTAAGTAGCCTACGTGTACATATTTTTCTTTTCTCTTAAAAAATCTTAAATCATATCGACAATAACAGGCTCATTTTTAGAGCGCGGCGTCTTGTCATATTCGCGCACTTGCATTTGCTCCTGGCCCCCTTGTTTGCTCTCCTTCATGCTCAGAATCTCAATATCCCTGATGTGGACGTCATGATTGTACTTCTTGCTCATGTCGTAAATGGTTAACGCAGCAATTGCCACCACCAACATTGCCTCCGTGTTCAAATCAACGTTGCAGGCGCACTTTACCGTCGATACGATCACAATGGTCTTTGTGCGCTCCTCCAGCGATGCTTTGATACCAACTGTATCCACAAATACATTGTGGCCTAAGGTGGGGATTAAATCGCACGTTCTGCGTAAACCGTTGATGCCAGCGAGCTGCGCCTTGGAGAAGAGGGCGCTTTTGCTGCATACGTTCTGCTTGATCAGTGTGAAGAGCTTCTCACCGAGGATGATTGTGCCGCGTGCTCTAGACACCTGCACTGGAACATTGTTGCCTTCCGCCGAGGTATTAAGTGCGGTTATGGACTTTGAGTCGTGACATTTGTGCCTACAGAGTCGGCACAAGCAAGAGACGAGTCTTAACTGTGTTCTAAGGTGTACTTTCATTTAATTTCCGTTTTGTTGGATTTGTTGACGAAATGCCTGAAGTACAGTGTGAAGTTTAATGTTAATTTTGACGTGTGATGACAGATAACTGTAAATATATTGTATGTCAATATTAGTACTTAAGCGTAGCGACAGGTGGCGGTGTAAACCTGTAAACTGTGCATGGTATGGTCCTTCGATCCGGACTTAAATACCACCAATAGCAACAGTTTCCTTAACAATAATCGGACTGCGATCGTACTCGCGCACGACCACCTCCTCCTTGTGCTTTTTATAGTCGCCACGTGCTCCGCCAGTTTTGCTCACTAAATGCACATCGGTAATGGTAATGTCATGACTGACAGCTTTGCACATGTCGTAGACAGTGAGCGCTGCAACCGATACAGCTGTGAGGGCCTCCATCTCGACGCCAGTCTTCCCATCGCACTTCACCGTTGCAGTGAGCACTATACACTCCTTGGATTCATCCAGCTTACCCTCCACGTTCACCGAGTTGAGCATGATGTTGTGGCAGAGTGGGATGAGCGATGAAGTCACCTTGGCACCAGAAATACCAGCCAACTGCGCAATGGACAGCACATCACCCTTTTTCAGCGCGTTTTCTTTAACCAGGCGCGTAAGTTTTGTGCCAATTTGCACCACGCCGCGAGCCTCAGCCATGCGCGAGGAGATTTTCTTCTCGCCCACGTCCACCATGCGTGCTTTGCCGGTTGCGTCCACGTGTGTCAAGTGTGAGTAATGTCGGGCTCCTAACTGTGCTGCAGTCGTGGAGGTTGTGGGAATGTGAAATAAATGGGAAAGATTTGAGGTTAGGAATGTTTGTGGCTTGGAATCTGCAAATAACATTGTAACTCTGTAGTTATAGTTGAATAGAAGATATGGCGAAGAATTGTTAGCACAAACTACAGGAGGTAGATGTTTAATCAACAATTAACATTATGTAATTATGTAAAGAAGAATAATATCATCCACCAATTAATATCATTGGTCGGTTTTCCATTTTTGACAGATTCAGCATGCCTAAAACGTATGGGTTTTGGATGGGAGTGGAAATGTTACAAAAGTTCTTACCTGCATGCTGCTTCTTCTTTCTCGTTACAGCAGCACCAATAAGTGCTATCAAATCGCCTTCGGAGCAGCCAGCGCGAATGGCGTCGCGCAGCGATACTTCTGCATTGCCAAAAAGGCACACTTTCAAATTGCCATCGGCCGTGATCCGTAGCCGATTGCAGGATCCACAAAAATGTTCACTCATTGATGTAATAAATCCTACCTGCCCTTTTGCACCCGGTATTTTCCACGCCTACGATCGTATAAAATTATCATTTTTGAGGTTATGTTATACAATTCCAAAAACAGCCATTACTTTACTAGTATCATTAGGTCCATTTTCAAGTGGATCAAACTCCGGCCACTTTGCGCGAATCACATTTACCATCTCCTTGTACGGCACTAATTTCGCCATCTCCCATTTATTGCCGCTGAAGGGCATATATTCGATAAAACGCACATCAACGTTTTTCTCTTCGGTCATTTGCACGAAATCGCAGATTTCATCATCGTTGAAGTCTACAACCAATGAAATGCATACATTTAAGCTGCACCCAATAGCAGAGAGTCGTGAGTCGTGACGTCACGTTAACAACAAAATGGCCGTACTCTTCATCACGACGCAGTTCACCTTGACAGGTGCATATCCCAGCTGAATGCCAAGATCAATCCCCATCAATACGCGCTCCCAACCCTTGCGGCGTGTAATCCTCTCGAACTTATCCTTCTGCAGCGTGTCCAGGCTGACATTGATAATGTCCAAGCCAGCGCGTTGCAATCCCACTAGCTGTCGGGTCAATACCAAGCCGTTAGTCGTCATGGCGACTGTTTCCAGTCCTGGGATCTGCTTCAACTGGCGTATTACATCCGGTAAGTCCTTGCGCACGGTCGGCTCGCCGCCGGTGAGGCGTATCTTGGTCACACCCTCGCGCACGAACAGCGTGGCGATCTTCACAATCTCATCCACGGTTAATATATTCGCGTTGGGTGTGAGTGGCACTCCTTCGGCGGGCATGCAGTACTGGCAGCGCAGGTTGCAGCGCTCAGTGAGTGAGATTCGCAGGTAGTTGTGATTACGGCCGAATGTGTCCACCAATGGGAGTGGGTTAAGCACTTTCTCCACCTGCAATCACCCATCTATAGATTCACATGACACACATTAAAAAGAAGTACCTTTTGAGCTTCTGCAGCTAAATGTGTCGAAACGTTGCGGGTCAGTGCGCCGCAAACAATACTCAATAGCTTTGGACGGAACATGTTTACTATTTCAAGCGATCATGCGTTAGCAATTGTTATGCCTATGCTAGCAACACAGAATCATTATCGACGCGTGTCTTTGCTGATAAGACTGATGAGACGATAAGCAATGCAGCGCGTACCGCCTTGACAGTGGCACCAATCAACTTAGCAGGAATGTTGGCTGCTGTTGGGACGTTACTGAGCTATTGAACTGCGTGAGGATATAACTATACTTACAAAGCTATTTTGTTCATATTCGGTCATTCGGAGTGAACGTGAACTTTCTACTCGTCATCGTACATTGTGATACATCGCGTGCAAGAGACTTTGCACTGCTCTGCACGCTTTAATTAAGCTGCTAACTGCATAATTGCTTTAGCCCACAGGGCCACAGAATGACCTCCAGAGGCGGCAAGTTGAGAAGATTGAGGACTGTAGCTTGGTGTGAAGTGTGAATTAAGTGATTCAATATTTTGCGTCAACAGCTTACAAGTTCAACCTTGGTCGGCGCAACAAGTTGCACTCTGGCACAGCGATGTTTCGATCGTATCGATGATAACATTGCTAATTTTTACGTTTGTCACGTTTACCTGCTTAGAATTCAAATAGGTGGGGGACTATTACATAAACTGAATTTTTATCGAGAATGCTGATTGCTCAGCGCCGAAAATGACACAAATAAGTTGTTTACTTGTTTGGAAGTCGCCTCATTTACTTCAAGTGAGCGTCAAGGCTTCAAGGCACTTCAAGGCTATTTAAATCGTAGATTCGTGTCAAATGTGCTCATAAATCATGTGTTTTGTTTTCGTTTTAGTTTTACATGCTTCTAGGTAGCGACACTGACGTCGGATGGCGCTGCATTCGCGATTTGTGAAACGAGCTGTATCTACGATACGGCCGGAGCCTTGATGTTGGAACAAATCGGTGATGGTGAGAGGATACATTAAGAGCAATGTTCTATATGTGGCGTTCTAAACCATGCGAGATTGCTGGCACGTGCTTTCTTTTCAACTCACGTTTTAGAACATCAACTTTTTTGTAATTGTTAGATCCCTTTTCCATAAGAACTGATCAAAATCCGAACCTTCTAGGGCCAATACTCTCAGAGATATAAGCAGAAAAATGATGAAGGACGAAAATTGTTGCAACACTCAGAGCAATTTTCTTGTTCCACCATGTTACTTCAAATTGTTGCAACGGTTGCTCAATGTACTTCATGCTGACGTGTAAAATATTTTTACGATATTTATGGCAAAACCCTGTATAATTTATTTGGTAACATCCTGTATATGTGGATGCATGATGGTTGTGGGAGAACTCTCAACAAATACCTTGTATAGTTTAATTTGGGACAGCCTCTATACTATGTGACAAGATAGTACGAAATTTCAGAAATGTGTTGCAACACCCAGTGGAATTTTCTTTCGACACCCAAATTGTAATTTAATTTCCATTTGTTTTCGTGTATAATAGTTTGTGCAAATTTATTGAAACGCCCTGTCGATTTTTTTCTGTAAAACCTTGTATTCTATTGTTTGTAAAACACACTGTGGGCGTTGAAACGGTTTGAGAACATTTTTTTGGTATATTTGTTGCAACACCCTGTGTAAATTTTTTAGCATTTGATGAAACTCCCAATAGTTGAATATGTAAATTTGAATTATAGGTTAAAAAAATTGAAAAGAATAGTAGTCCGTGGCTGGGAATCGAACACACGAGACACGACCACATGAGTCATATGCATGGACTCTCAGTCGGTGGGGAAGTAACAAAGTACACTTTTTCGCGGATTGCGGCGAACACCTCGGGACAGATATTGTTCCAACATCAAAACACGCCACACGCGGAAATTTTGTAGGTTATATTTGAATGTGTGGATTTTGTGGCTTAGTGTTTTCGACTGTTTGTAGTTTTCACATGCTATAAAGCAGTTCAACGATGAAATTTGCGTACAAGGTACTTGAACCATAACTTTAAATCAAATTCTTAAGTAAAATCAACGTTTCTCTGCCTTTAGTTTAGCAATTTATTGGGTACAGTCTATCGAAAAGGAGATTTATTGTTTTCTCCTGATGGCAACTCTGTTATTAGCCCTGTCGGCAATCGAATCACAGTCTTTGACCTTAAGAAGTAAGTCCCTCCGCTCTCCAAATTTCCATCCGTGATAATACATATTTTGTAGCAACAAATCAAACACACTGCCAATAGAGAGTCGATTTAACTATGTGAGCCTGGACATTAGCCCAAATGGCTGCACACTCGTCGCGATCAACGAAGAAGGCGAGGCACATATGATATCACTAGTATCACAAACAGTCGTGCATAAATACCGCTTTAAGGGAGGAGCAGTACATGCAGTGAGGTTCTCCCCAGATGGCAAGCACTTTGCAGTGTGCAAAGAGTCCCTGGTGTTTGTCTTCAAAGCGCCGGGACCATTCTCAGGGCAGTACAATGCGTTCGTCATGGAGCGCGTGTACCACGGCGCATTTGACGCGACCACCTGCTTGGATTGGTCCACTTGTTCGAGAATCTTAGCGGTCGGTTCGAAGGACAATGTTGCGAGGTTATATGCGATTGAGAAATGCGCGAATTTCAAGCAGTATTCCCTTAGCGGACACACGGATAACATTGTCGCGTGTTTCTTCGAAGAGCGCTCGTTAGATGTCGCTACGATCGCGAGGAATGGCCATGTTGCCATTTGGGAGTGCACTGTAGATGCTAAAGACTTACAACCATGGACAGAACCAGTAGCAGTGAAAAGAGTTAAAAAGGAAGAGAGTGATAGTGAGGATGACGTGGATCAAAGCAAAGCTCTGGAGGATCCCGAGAAGGTCGCTGAGGAACTGAGCAGAATCGCTCTGGAGGAAAAAAAGACCAATGAAGTGGAAGAAAAAGTGGGGAAAGTTCATTATAAACGAATAGCGATTCATTACCTTTTAGATGAGGTGAAAAAAACTGCTACGGAATCTGTACCTGTTCTAACCGCGGCAGCGTATGACAAGAAAAGCAAAATCCTCATCACGGGATATTCCCATGGGGGTTTCTACATCCACGAACTCCCGGACGTTAATCTCATACACTCCCTAAGCATCTCAAGCGAAAAGATAACCGCAATAGCCCTAAACAATACAGGCGATTGGATTGCGTTAGGTTGCGGTGGTTTGGGCCAATTGCTAGTCTGGGAGTGGCAGAGCGAGACCTATGTGATGAAGCAGCAGGGCCACTCGAACAACATGTCCTGCGTGGCGTACTCACTCGATGGCCAGCACCTGGTAACAGGTGGCGAGGATGGTAAAGTGAAGCTGTGGAACATCCACTCTGGCTTTTGCATCGTGACATTTGCCGAGCACACTGCCCCAGTGACAAGCGTGGCGTTTAGCGGAACTAAAAAGTTTGTCCTGTCCGCCTCGCTAGATGGCACTGTCCGCGCCTACGATGTCATTCGCTATAGGAATTTTCGCACGTTAACCACCCCGAGGCCAGTGCAGCTGGCGTGCGTTGCAGTGGACGTGAGCGGGGAGTTTGTCGCCGGGGGCGGGCAAGATGTATTTGAGATATTTCTATGGTCCATGAAAACCGGCCGATTGCTAGAGGTCCTCAGCGGGCATCAAGGACCCGTGTGGTCGGTAGCGTTCAACCCTAACCCTACCAGCGCCACGATGGCGTCGGTTTCCTGGGATAAGACACTGCGCATTTGGGATGCGATCGCCAAAGGGTCGGCGCATGAAAGCATTGATATTCCTGCTGATGGTCTTTGTGTGGTGTTCAAGCCGAATGGCCAAGAGGTAGCTGTAGCTACCCTTGACGGGCAGATAAGCACCTATGATGTGAGGACGAGCGCACAGGTGAATACCATTGAGGGACGGGGTGATTTAGGCAGCGGAAGGTTGGATACGGATTTAGTCACTGCCAAGCAAAGCTTGAAAGCGAAATCTTTTACAACCCTTTGCTACACGGCAGATGGAGAATGTCTACTTGCGGGTGGCCAGTCGAAAAATATCTGTATCTATAATGTCGGGGAGGGGTTGATTGTGAAAAAGATTGAGATCACGCAAAATCGATCTTTTGATGGGGTAGATGATTTTATCAATCGGCGTAAGCTCACTGAGTTTGGGAACGTTGCGCTTGTAGAAGAACGCGATGAAAGGGAGGGTGGGAACGTCCCATTGAAGCTTCCGGGTGTCAAAAAGGGAGATTTATGTGGCCGGAGTACCAAACCAGAGGTACGCGTGTTTGCTCTGCAATTTTCGCCCACTGGCCAACAGTGGTCGGCGTGTACCACCGAAGGGTTGCTCATTTACTCCCTTAACGCCGGCGTGGTGTTTGACCCTTGGGAGTTGCAACTGAACATCACCCCCAAGGCTGTTCGCGACGCAATAGTACAGAAGGACCATGGGAATGCCCTCATGATGGCGATGAAGCTAAATGAACGAGGGTTGATTACCCAGGCAATGGAATCGATTCCGATTGGGGATGTTCCTTTGACCGTGACAGGGCTGAGTGCCAATTATATCGAAAGACTGCTGCAGATCGTTGCGAACGCGTTAGATAACTCCAATCACTTGGAGTTTTACCTGCACTGGGTGCAGTGCATCATGAGATCGCACGGACTGCATATGAAGTCGCAGCTGTGTCTAGCGCCATTGCTCAATCTACAGAAGAGTTTGACACGAAGGAATGAGCAACTTTCCAAGCTGTACGAATTGTGTGTTTGCGTTTGTGTTTGTGATTGTGATTGGCTTTGTTCCAGATGTGATTTCAACAAGTACACCATGCAGTTCATTTCGAAGCTTGGAGAAGTCGCCAGCAAACAGCCAAGCTTAACCTTAACCTCAATTTTAGATGCACATTTGGAGAGCGATGGAGAGGAGATGCTCTCCGAAGAGGAATAATTCGTTATCAATTTAAATTGTTATTATCGGATTGGATTTGCCAATAATGAGCAGCGGCCAATAAAATAGCATGAAAATCAGAAACAACGCTGGGAAGACGTAGCGCGACAGTTCGTCTATCTCACACCAGAGGGCCTTCTCTTCGCCTCTTTTCTATACAGACAGAAACAAAAGAAATCAGTTTAAATTTCTAGGTTACAAGGTTAAATCTAATAGTAAGTACTTACGGTTTTCCAATAGAGCGGTAACAATGGCTTCCGAGGCTTTGTATTGTACTGGTGGGCATTATTTTTATTCCACGGTGTAAGGGTGGCGTTGGTATCGTTGCTAAGGGCCTTTTTCGCGGCCTTGTAGCGCTCGTCGAGCACCTTGACAATGACGAACTCGCTGAGCGCGCTAAAGACGAACACCATGCAGCCAGCCATCCACAAATCGATAGCCTGGTATGCATTGATTTAATAATTGCGGCGGAAGGTAATTTGGGCCTGCGAAACTTACTTTCACATAGGCAACTGGCGGTATATCCGAGCGCAAGCCCGTAAACATGGTGACCAAGGTGAGAAGGCACGTCACCAGCAACGTCACCCTGCCCGGCACTGCGTCGAGGCTCAGCCAGAAGCTAAACCATGACACAACCACCACAAGCGTAGAGGGCGCAAAGGTCTGAATGAGATGATGGCCGATCTGCCGCTCGAATTGGAAATAGACGACGAGGCGCGAGAAGTTGCCGTTCTTCTCGTTGGTGAAGACGTCGCGCTCTTCCAGCTCCAAGGGTTGAGCAATATGGTACTGGAGCAGCTTGAGCTCGGGGCTGACGTTCACCCCAACGCCCTGCGTCCACTTGAGCCGCATTTTCGTATTGTCATAGGCGACTGCAGAGAATTTGCATTTGCATCAACATAAATTACCCTCCTTGTGTGTACGCTGTGTGTACTTACAACTTTCAATGCTCAAAGGGCATATTTGTATGTCCATGGGATAGTGTTGGAACTCCATTTGGCACGCGACGATCGCATGCATGCGCGCCGAGTAGCGCACGGTTTTGTTGCGGAAGAGCGTGACCGATGAGAATTTGTGTGTTAATGTCGCGATTTCTAACGTAGGTACACAAACAACAGCCATTAACACCCCCCGACGAATCGATAAGCCATTCGGTGCCCATCTAAGGCCGAATCGTTGGCCGATGGTTGGGCCAACATCACTTTTCTGGTCATGAATCGTCGTAATGACGTTGGCCCAACGTTATAACGACGTATTGCTAATATTATTAAGATCGTTGTTTGGCCCAACCATCGGCCAACGATTCAGTGTTAGCTGCGTAGGAAAATGGGTTCTGTTGGACTTACCGACCACCTTGGAGTTGAGAAAGTACAGGTCCGGCTGCCACAGATTCTCAAAGAACTGCGTCGGCAATGTCACCTGCTCATCGCCATATTCGAAGATCTCCTCCGGAATGTGCAGACGCGAGTCAGTCCATTGCTGACGCAGGAACATATCCATCCTGTGGGGTGTGCATGCAATAAACTCGTCTAGAGGGGGTGAAATTAATGGAAAATTACCTGAAATCCATATCTTCGACATTGATCGAGTTGATGTCGACTACAGTCATGCTAAAGTCCACTTCGAGGGGTAGTCCCTTGTGTGTTGGCGGGCGCATTTCTTCAAGATAACAAAAAAAAAACACGAAACACTTGCACCCCTAAACATACTCTACAATTATTACCTTTGGCATAATGTTCAGGTAATATTGCTTTGGGTTTGTACTGCTTGGCTTGCTTGGGCATAATTCCCCAAACTCCACTGAAAATGTTCCAATGTTCCAATTCTTCACTTTAAACTGTTTCAAGGGTTTACCTGATTAATACTGCGTATGTGAGCAGTGTGACCAACTCCATGTTGCACATCACGAATCGGGGTGGCAGACTTTCCCGGACGGCCGTCACCCGCCGACTCGCTCGTACGACCCAATAAAAAACACTTCGACGTCGCGGCCGTCGGCGCACGCGAAAAATTTGCGCAAAATCGAACGACTGGCGCCTCGCTCGCCGCATAACCGCAGTTCATGGGTATTTTCACGGTCTTCTTGGGCGCAATTTGATCGAATTAAGATGGCGGCCATGTTTTCGGCGCGCGGTACGTGAACGCAAAACAGAAAAAAAATGCAAGACAAAAACGCAGCACGCGCCGAAATTGCAAAATTGTTTCCGCTTCCGTCGCACACCGTGCACGCGAACCATGCGCGCACACATGCCGCCATACCGCCAATTATTCGGCAATTAGCCCTCAGACTAACGACAATTTGTCGTGCGCCAAAGATTCGCGAAATCCCACGAAAACCAAACGCATGACATCACTCTGCCAATATGAAGGACTTTGTATTTTGTACTTCCTTAGCAATTAACAGTTCAACTGCGCAGTACGTCAAGCTCTTCAGGCGTGACATGGATCCGCAGCTGCTTCTCAATGATCAGGTCCTGAATCTGGGCCAAGTCCTCCGGGATGTAGATCGCCGCATCAATATACAAGCTCTGCAACCAAATAGACATCACATTTATTGGCTATTTACAACGAAAGAGTTCCCACCAGTGTTGCCAACACGGTGAATTCTTCACTATTTCTTTTTGTTGGCCGTCAGTGACAAAAATATTGGAATTTCTAAGGAATTTTCTAGTTAGTAAAAATTACATTTACGTAAGCGCAAAATCTAGTGACTTCTAGTAGAATTTTTGACCGAGATTGTAGTGATGACATAAATGTCACTGTTAGCAACACTGGTTCCCACAAATACACAACCTAACCTCATTTACATACCTTTAGCCATGGGCATTCCTCCACAGCCAAGTAATAAGCATCACGCCCGACCTTTGGCTCGAAGTACGCGTGCAAGAACTGCAGGTACAATCGCCAGACAAGCCCACAACGCCTGGTGCACATATCACTTCGCGTGATGCGCTTGAACAAGTTGAGCATGCGGTTTCTAACCGCATCCCTGGTAATCACTTCCGATTCCGATTCCGCATCGAGCTGGGCGATCCGTTGATTAGCAATCAACACAGCAAACAGCGTCGACAGCGCATGCCCAGTCTTCAACAAAAGGCTTTGAATCTTCCACCAAGGTTGTCCATAATTCGCATGGAAGCTCTGCACCTTCGCCAGTGTCGCCAGCAGGAACAGATTATTCGGAAACTTCTCTATGCCCAAGTGAAGATACTTATCCAACGTCGGATACATTCCCGAACCAGGCAGGTCCACGCAGACTTTGAAGAGCAGCGCAACGAGGAATTCATACAGGATTTCAGTGCGATATGCTCTGGCAGCCATTTTGGTTTGATGTTTATCTTTACATGCGTCTTCATTCCACTGGAGCAAAATGTTTTCTAGAAAGATTCGCACATTGGTGATGCCGCTGCTTCCACCGGTCAGATATAGCCATAGTGCGTTGATGATCAACCAATCGGTAGTGAAATCTGGCAAAAAGTGGTCTACTTCTTCAGCTGGGCCGGTTTTCAGCACTTCCTCAGTTATTTCCGCAAATTTTTCCTTTGCCCTATTCAGTAGGTGCTGAGGAGCCTCAAGTGGAACTTCTTCAAGTGTTAACTCTTCAAATATCACAGTAACAACATATCGCAAGCATTTGTGCTTTACTTCATCGTCAACGAACTTATGTGGAAATACATGCAGCTCCATGAAAGTCCTCAATGCAGCAAATGCACCACCTTGTGTATTCTTGGTCGTATTATCGAATATAGATGGCAGCACAGTAATAGCAGGCTTTAATACATTCACTGCTGAATCAACACTGGTTTCCAGCTCAACTAAAGCGTATTCCTTAAATAGTATCACATCAGTTGCATGCTTCTTGAGCAGTGTTTTCATTTTACTCTTCACTTGTTTCTTGAAGGTTGCTTGTACTTTGAACAGATTGCGCTTTTCCAGGGACCACAAGAGGCGTACAAAGCGAAAGTACCAAATGGCGATGGCTATTTGGTCGTTCCCCGTCAAGCAGTTTATACACGACTGCATCACTGTAAGTATAAACTGGAGATATTCCTCTTGCCCTGGAAGTGTTTTCAGATACTGCGGGCCTACAGCGAGCTTCTGCGCAAAGTCCAACAAATTATTCCCAATTCGGTCATCCATAGGATAGAGGTTATAGAACACGGGAAGAAGGGTTTCTACAGAGTCCAAGGACCATGGTACATAGTCAATGCCAAATTCCTTCATTGTGGTGTGTCGGGCAGGTAGCAACGGGATTTTTAACAAGGTAAGGATAGTGATGGTTAACCGAAGTATATTGCCAGGTATTGTGATTGGATGTATCAGTTCGGAGACGTCTTCAGTGAAGACCAATCGCTGCGGGTCCTCGCAGCTCATGCTCACTGGCAGCCAGTGACTTGCCTCGCGGAGTTTTTCAATGCGCAGCCATAGTTCATGAATAGGCAGCTGTGACTTTAGCACTGTGTCCTCCAGATCAACCAGTTGCCTATCCGAACCGATTGTACTGGCAAATGGATCGGTGGGATGTGAAGTGAGGTTAAGTTCAAGGTACTTGCGCAGTAGCGTCCACAGCTGTTCAAAGAGGCCAGCCTGACGCAGAAACAGCCCACATTGATACAACATGCGCAGTATATTCTCCTCATGCATTGCGCCATGAAACAAATCCTTTCTACGAATCGTATGCAGCGTATGCAAACACTTTATGTACAAATTAATCACTGCCGGTGCGGTGCAGTGCGACATTGAGCATTGTGTAGCTTCAATGTATCCCTGCCACAGGATAATGTTCCTGGAATCGCGGTCTACTAAGCCTCCGAGTTGGGTTTGCAGTTCGTCGGCGGGAAACACGCCGACTGCGATTTCTAATCTCATTCGCAGCAGCGTCTCACAGTCGGGATTGTGTTGCAGCGCGCGGTCGAGTATCGCCAGCTTTCGCTCGGCTGTCACGCGCTGTCCCTTTGCGATGGACCCTTTGCGAAAAGACTTTTCAAAATTAAAGATTGCATCTTGAAATTGCACATATTTCATCCACATGTCAATGTTGTGGGTATCAATTTGCAGTTCCCTGTTGTAGGTGGCTGTTTGCCTGGACATCTCTTGCTCCTCCAGGAGCACAAAGTCATCTGTATTCCCCCTCCCCCCAGAAGCATCAACATTATACTTGGTCAACTTGCCATCATCACTCCCACTCTCATTGACATGTTTATCCAGTATTACTTGCCAGTATCGCTTGAACTTCTTTACCTTCCTCTCTCTTGGCAGTCCTAGATACTTATACACTTTGTATCTGGGTGCACTTGGCCTGGCAATTGTATTTGCATACTTGTACTCCATCACTCTCTTCTTATCAATGGTGAAGTCCTCAGGGTCTTCAGTTGGCAGTGAAGGGGAATCATCATGCTTTGCCCTCTTCTGCTTCTTGAGGCTTTTCTTCGATTTCTTCTTGTTTTTTTTACGCTTTTTTGCGCGTTTGTCATTGGAAGCTTCATCGGTTTCGGATTGTTCGGATCCTGAAGCTCCAGAAGTGGTTTTATAATGTTTTGGGTGCAGTTGTTGCAATTCACTGCTCTGGAATGGTGTGACGTCGATTTTGAAGCTGGAATTTGTGAGCCAAGCATCTTCAGCACTGACTGAAGCGGTGCCAGCTTCAGTTTCTTTCACATCAGCATACGCGGCGAATAATGCCATTTTAATCGTTGTTATCTTCACTTTTCTTTTACTTTTCTGGTCGCACTCGTCAAGTTGTCGTTTTCAAACGTTTGTAATGCAAGATGCAACCACAATTATATCAGCTGTGTTGTGTAGTGCTTCTCACGGCCAACAGAGGGCGCCACGTATATCATTTCCTGTATTTTCTTTGTGATTATTAATTTTACATTTAATGGGATAAATCTTCTAACATTTTCGCCGGGCGAACCCGAACGTTAACGCAGAATAACATTTTGAGTTACGGAATACCAAAATAAGGCTATAATGTTAAGTTGGTATAACATTTGAAATTTTACTAACATTACATTAAATTAAATTACATTTCAGAAAAGTTACAGAATCGAGCCAAAAAATAGATTCAAAATGTTGGACGAGGAAAAATTCCGATTTAGGTTTAGCAGAGAGTTTGCTCCAGGCCGTCGTTGACTTCCTCAATGAGGTGCTGAACGCGTTAGCGTCGTTTGCTAAAGTTATTTTCATACAAAAATACGAATAACTTTTCCTTATCTATTCAATTATGTATCGACTTAATTAGCCAAGAAGCAAAGATAATTAGATTAAAGGCATATCATTATGAACGTTTTGAACATAATGAATAAACGATCAATACCAGTTCACTTTTCACTTCTCCATGATCAACATGTCGGTCTCAATCGAATGTGAATACCTACTGAAGCAATCCTTCTGCATCGGCCTTCTACCGAGATTAATCGCTGATCGTTTCGAACGCTACCGCTCTATCTCGTCCTTCTTCATCCTCCTGTGCTTGTCCACCTGGTTGTATAGCCTCTGGTGCCTTCTGCAGGACCTTCTCCTCGAGCTTAGTTTTAACTTCAACGCCGTCATGCGTATCCTCCAACATGTGCTGATCAACATCCTCTACCTCGAGTTCCTCATCGTGCATCACTACGTCAAGTTCGACAAGCTGCAACTTCTCTGGGCATCATTGCTTCGTATCGATGTCGACTTCCTGGCGTACTTCAACATGACCCCCAGCAAGATGCGCTTCATCAACGCCAAACTCCTCTTTACCAACGCCATTTTTTTCGTCATACATGGTCTCTACTTCTGGACGCAGCCGAGCTTCGTCTTCCTCAATGAGATCTTCATCAAGTTCGGCTTGCACACCATCAAGTTCATCGTTGCGCACATCCTCCTGGCGATTCGTCTGCGTCTGCAAGCAATTGGTTACATTATCGAGCGAAATGAGGCTTGCAAATTGAATGCGCACGATGTCCTCATAAGGATTCATTCGCGCTGTGCGGACGCTATCGATTTGTGCAATGAACTTTACGGCGTTAACTTTGCGCTCTCCGTCCTGCACCTGGTGCTGTATGTTCTGCGGTTGGTCAGCGTTGTCGTGGACAAGAGCAGGGGACAAGGCACCTCGTTGCTGCTGATGCTTACGCTTTGGACGGTGTATGGCTTTGTGCAAGCATTCGTGGTGGTGTACATGTCGCAGAAGGTCGCTGATGTCGACAAGGAGAACATTGCAAAGCTCTACAAGGCGATGAACCTCTACAATGACGCGCCGATGCTGCACAAGAGGCTGTCAAGGCTTGCAAGGCAAATGCAAGCGAGGTCACCGTGCTTGTCCGCTGCTGGCTTCTTCAATGTGGATCTAAGCATGCTCTTCATGCTGGTCAACTTGATAACTACTTATACGATTGACGTCGGTCAGTTTTCCACGTCCCAATCTCAACCATGTCAAGCTAATGTTACAGAATTTCCAGTTTGATTTAAAATAAGGTTATGTTTGGTAAATTATATTACACATAACACTATCATTAATCAATGTACATCACTCTAGTACAATATATACACTTCGAATCAGTTTCTTCCCCAATAGCCGCCCTAGGGTGGTAAAAGTCTCCTGGTATTCCTGCCGCCCAGCATACTGCCCCGCCTTGTGCATGCTGTAGTCAACGATGATTTTCAACTCGTCTAGTTGAGAGCGCGCCGAGCACATTTCCTCGTCCCGGGTGTCACTTCCTTGCAGACGTGCGTACTTACTCGCGTCCAGCAGCGCAATGCACTGGTTAATTGGCGTCCAGGCGTATGTCTCAGGGCACAGCAAATCCGAAGGTGAAAACTTACCTTTATATCGCATCTTGGGGCATGTGTGAATATAAAAACCCATGTAGTAGTATTTAATAGATGGATGCTTCGCGTGTAGGCTTTGAGTAAACTCAAGTTCTCTAAAAACATGAAGATTACGTTGATTATGTTGTTAACCGCACTTTTTTCACTTTTTGCACTTATTTATCTCGTTTTGCATTAATGGCGGACTGTGTGCTGAGTGCTAGACGCCAGAGGCATAGACAGCGCACTGCCAGAGCTCGCCGCGTCATGTTTAGTTACTCTGCGCGCCACCGAAGGCGCTGTTCGTACTTTTACTGCGCTGCGATTGGTTAGCGCTGTCAGGTGATCATCGACTGCGCATTCTCATTGGTCCACGTCACCAACTGCACCGGCAAGACGAGTCTTGCAACACAACGGCTTTTCAATGTGGTTCAGATTCCGCCATTATGCAAAGTGCAGTAAAATCAGTGCAAACATATTTTAAGTAGTGATATTCAACGCGGAGAATGGAATTCTAACAGGTGAGCAAGGTAAATGCATGAAATTAATTGCACTCGCCTAAAAACTAACCTTAACGCGCTGTAAGTGCCTAAAGTAAGCCCCCTGTAGTCAGGATCATAGAAAAAGTAGACCGAACTGACGCATTTCGGCAGTACATCAATTACGCCGACGGCGATTAGTTTATTGTCCAGCCAGTATTGCTGATGGAAGCTGCCAAACGCGACTGCACAACCCTGGAGTGGAGTGTGCACCAGAAAGTGCTCAAATGAATGGACTGAGCACTTCTCAGGCGAGTCATTGTGCACACTCATCTGGTACTTTTTGTAGAGCTCAAACTCCACCTGCCTATGCTGCTCCCAGTCACACCTGGTGGGACATATCAGCTTCACCTGCATGTGGTGTGCACTATCCACAAACTGCTCATGGATGAACTCACTGAGCGTTTTCTCTGGATTTTGCTTTAGTTTTAATTTTAACTTTGGTTTGTCCTTTTGATTGACACCACTGCCAGCAGCTTGAAGCAACTTTGCCTCACGTCGCTGCTGCCGCAGGAACTTTGCTTTCTTACACGGCGGACGCGCAGCATCAGCACCCACACCCTGCTTGATTTCTTTTACTTCTTTTGTAGTTACATTCCTTTTAGTTACACTAGTTTTACTTGTACTTTGTGTGCTTGCACTTTGGGAAGAAGAGTTTGACTTTCCCAGGCTGTTAGTTGCTTTCTCAGTCGAACGTAATTTCATCCTACTGCCAACTTCTTTGACTTTATCAGGCATGATAAATTCCTGTTGACTGCCTTCCATAGCTTCTTCTCCTTCATCAAGCAAAGAATCATTTTGTTTCACATGTGATTGACCATCTCGGGCATCTTGTAAGTATTTGTTCACTTTTTTAAGGACTTTCTTCTGAGACTTGGTGGCTTTGAAGTTCATTGCTGCACATCTAATTGTGTATTGAGGGCAGCATGTCTCAGCCATGATGGGTTTATAGCAGTACTTCCCTGATCTCCTCCAGCCACGATCAATCATACTCTGGTAGTCTTCAACAGTGAGACACTCAGCCCATAAACCTGTTATATTTTTAAGTTACTTTTTGTGGTCTAAAAGTAGTGGAGTAGCCTTACCATGGGAAATAGAATTTGCAGAGCCGCAATAGCCACATTTGTGCCTTTCACTGGAGACCCAATGGAGGATGCTCATTTGTTCAGATTCTGGCGATTCTGGTTCAGAATCACTCGACATGATCACTGGTAAATTAAACCTACACTACTTGAAGGATTGGAAGAGTGAGTATTGGAGAATATTCGAGACTTCGAGAGTGTTAATCGAATTTCACAACATCGTGAATCTTTGGTTTTTGTTGGGTACTTGGGTTATTATTGATTTTTACTTTTTACATTTTTAATGTCAAGTATGTGTATGTCAATCTCATATCTCATTTAGCAGTTTTATCACCAGATGGCAACACGCATCATCATCTCAAATAAATGATTCCTTGAAAGTCATTTACAAGCCTTTGAACAGCTTAAACTTTTTAAAATACTTCTGCACCTCTTCCTTGGGATAGGGCTTCACCACCAGGCAAGTTGGAATGTTCTCCGGCTGTTCAATCCACAATTTATGCTTAATATCTCCGGTCTTGAGCGCTTCTTGAAGCGCCAGCAGCGACTTCTCGTCGATGCCGTCCAACACCACTTTGTGCATGTTGTCCAAATCGGCTAGATATTGCTTTGTATGCTCATCTTCGTAGAATAAATGCGTCGTAGCGGTCACAGCATGGCATGCTTGAGCTATCACAGCGCCAAGGGGCCATTGTAACTCTTTGATCAAGTCACCGCGCACTAGGATGTACTGCACTACGTTCATTGTGGACGTTTGCTAAAAAGAAATCTTTAAAAATCTATGTTGTTCTCATATACAAATATTTACGAATTGAACACCTACCTTCCTCTTCACTTTTAATGCGCTTCGAAATGTTTTAGACCCGGTGCAGAAAGTAAGGTTATAAAACAGCACCACGAGCAGAAATTCTCTGATTTCTCACAATTTTTGTGCATTAAAAAGTGCACAATGATGATTCATCGAAGTTCGACGCTGTTTCAACCTCTAGTTGCATTGCAAAAGAATGCAATCGTAGTAGGTGATTCAATATCAAAGAGTTCACAGGTATACAAGTGCCAATTAAGTTGTTAAATAGTTACTACATCATATTGTCTCTGCAGTTAATGTTAAACAATGGAATTATAAGGCAATGTAGTCCTGGTGTCTTTCACTTTCTACCGCTTGGCGTGAGAGTGTTAGATAAGTTAATCAAGCTGATTGACAATGAGTTAAAGTGTGTGGGTGCTCAAAAAGTGGTGTTTCCAACATTGACTCACACAAAACTATGGAAAGCATCAGGTAAGTAACTACTTAAGTAGGTTCTTTTAAAACTCTTATAAATCCAATTTCAGGAAGATATAATGATGTTACCAATGAATTATTCAAATTGAGGGATAGACACAATACAGAGTACATCCTCAGTCCAGTAAGTACATTTATTTTTACAATGTATATAAATATGGTTTTTAATTTATGAGCTTATGATTCTTTCAGACACATGAAGAAGCAGCTGCAGATTTAATAACATCCCTCGGCGTCGTTTCGTACAAACGCTATCCATTGAAACTCTACCAAATAACGTGCAAGTTTCGCGATGAAATGAAACCGCGCTTTGGTCTCATGCGCGCTCGGCAGTTCATTATGAAAGACCTGTATTCCTTCGACACGGACATAGCAACCTCGGAGAAAACCTACGCGCAATTGTGCCAGAGCTATGATAAGATTTTCGATCACCTAGGCCTCAAGTGGGTGAAAGTCCTAGGTGCCAGCGGCACTATGGGCGGCAACTTGTCACATGAGTATCAGCTGCCGGCTGAAGTGGGCGAGGACAAGTTGATGCAGTGTTCGCAATGTGGATATGCCGCTAATTTAGAGTATATTCATGGAACAAGCAGTAAACGTGAAGTAGAAAGTTGCCCAAGTTGCCAAAGTGGAAAGGTCACTGTTACTAACGGCATTGAGGTCGGGCACACGTTTTTGTTGGGAGACAAGTACTCAAGAGCAATGAACACAAAGTATTTGGCCGAGGATGGCTCAATGAAGCTGTTGCAAATGGGTAGTTATGGCTTGGGCGTTTCGAGGATTATTGCTGCTTCCGTGGAGATGTTGTCCGATGAACATACTATTAAATGGCCGCTGGAGTTAACACCCTATAGGATAGTTATAATTGGTCCTAAGAGTGGGAGTAAGGAGCAAGACAAGTTGATGAAAACACCTGAAGAAGTCTATTCACTATTGAATAATGTTGCAAGCCTCAAGGATGATGTTTTGTATGATGATCGTGGAGAAATGACGATTGGTAAACGGCTAATGGAAGCTAGACGTAGTGGCTATCCATTTGCCATTGTCCTTGGGGCAAAGGCCACTCAACAGCCCCCATTGTTAGAAGTAATTAACCTGTACAATGAGGAACAGCACTATTTCACAATTGACCAGACATTGGATTATTTCTTAATGCATAGTCATGATCAAAAACAAATAAAGACTTGTGTTTAAATTTTAAAGAGACGTTTAATGTTTAGTTCATATTCGCGGACTTGACCTCTCTGTACACGTAGAGATAGTGCTGGTTTTCAACCGTGGGGGTGTGGTCCACAGCCGTCTTGGCGATAAACTCGTCATCGGGGATTTCGTGGCCGCTGGGGTAAGTGGGCAGTACGTATAAATACCATGCGACCTTCTCATCCTCGTCGTTAGCGAGACCGGCAATGCTGGTGATCACACGGCCGTAGTCCTCGATGTGCAGCACTTCAACTCCCCAGTTCTCCTTGTCCAGCGAATCCTGCAGCGCCACCAAGTCAAAGACGGTCATGCCATGAGCGACAGTCATGTTCACCGAGCGGAAGCTATTGGCGGACATAACGGAATAGCTGACGTGGACTGAACAAAGTAAACATTTTATTATTAAGAGCTGGTGTGTGTTGAGTGTTGCATAACTTACCAAACTCCGAGGCAGCGATGCCCACGAGGGCAACGAGGAACAGACAGACGATGGATTTCATTGTGGCTTTTGTGTGCAGTGATTGAACGGTGCCTCTCCAGGTCAGTATTTATACTGATTTACAGATAATATCACTGATATCATAATCATGATCAGATTGAATAGTGAAAAATACTTCACTTCATTTCAAGTGGTCTAAATAATTTTGGACCGAATTTTATTAAAAACATCATAAATTACACTAATAAGTAGATAGTACCCTTGGCACTTAAACATTGACATCAATCATTTTCTTTACACTCGGCGACGATGGCAACAGAAACACAGTGATAACCAATATCAAGTGGTCCAATCCAAATACATAAAAAGTGTAGTCGCAGAAGTCGTAAATCAGCGGACCTGTAAAATTACTACCAGTTACTGCACCTAACCTTCCAGCCATCAAAGAGAGCGACAGCGCCATTGCTCTCAAATGCGTGGGGAATAAGTCAACAACAATAGCGTTGATCACTCCAACGCAACATGCCTCGCCCAAAAAGATAGCAATCAGACTCTCAATGGCGATGGTACCACTGACATTCTGCGCTGCAAGACCACTGGATGTTGAAATGACTAGGAATACTATGAGGAGATTCTTTGGACCTATTGCATTGATTACAATGCCGACGAAGATGTAGATGACGGCAAAAGCACTGCCGATTAGCAGCGAGATCATAAAGACATTGGTTTCGACCTTATCACTGCACGATAAGTCATCGGCCAGGTCATCGAATCGAAAGGTTTGCTCCAGTGACTTGTTGTTAAAGTAATCAACAGCGTCACAGAGCATCATTGTTCTCTCGGACTGTTCCTTGGCGAACATAGATATTCGGTTTAGTATTTCGGGATACCACATGATTAATCCTGAAGACCTAATATAGAAATAAACTACAAAGAGAAAAAAAAAAACTACTTAAGTTGGTCTTACGATGCAAACGCTCCAAACTGCAACAGACACACCATAAACGTCTTCAACACGTAGGCGCGTTGAAATAATGGGACTGTCTGTAGCCACATCTTTTTGAAAAGATTAGCCTTCTTATCATCATGCACCCCAGTGTGTTCATCCCAGATGATCTCACCGATCGGATATGAATCTCTGGGCTTGCCCGAGTTCTCCGCGTATATGTCCCGCAGGATATTCATTGCTTCCTCCGAACGACCTTGGGACATTAAATACTTGGGACTTTCAGGCAGGCGCAGCAACCACAGGGCGAAGAGAAAACTCGGCGTGCCATAACAGATGACCAACAAGCGCCAGGGGCGGAACGCCATTCCCAATGCAGGCAGGTCATAGGCAAAGTCCAAGGGCAGAATGGCCCACGCAAAACCAGGGATGACGATGTTCCCTATCGCGACGAACGTAGCGATCCAAGATACCACCTTGGGACGATAGGTTTTATCGTGGAATTCACCGACGTAGGCGTATACCACCGCCGAAGCTCCGCCTACACTAAAATCGAAACAATCAGCGTCTAGCTTATTCACGGCCATTTTGAAACTCACAAAAATCCATTGACATATCGTATGACTATAAAGAGCCATGCCCATGGTACGATACTCGATGCTAGGCTCGTAATGAAACTCGATAGCATGCTGAAGATGAGGACATTGCGACGTCCCTTGGTATCGGCGATAAAGCCCCACATATGCGAGCCGGACACGACGCCAAGGAAACTGATTGCGTTCAAAATGCCCTTGGTGGTCAGATCCAGCTGAAGGTCGCATTGCGCTGCTGGTACTATCATCATCATCGCCATGGTCTCGATTATTACCACCATGAGGCAACCACCGGATGCCAATAAGATTTGAATGTTGAACTTTCCATAACCTTGAGATTCAACAAAAAAAGTGAAGAAACAAAAAAAACAAGGAAAAGGATAAGAATACTTACCAGTTTGAATGATGGCATCTTCAAAAGTTGCTTTCTTGGAACTGAACTCAGCCATTTTAGAAAGAGAATGAATTCTGCGGAAATTACGTCTGTTCTAGATCATGTTGATCTTGAAAATGGAGAATGTATTATGTCATGCTCATTTTGTATATTTTTTCCCGCTTTAGGGTTTTCCAAAGCTGCTCAAATCACATAGAAAGCATGAAATAATAGCTCATGCAAATATTTGCACTGGGTAAACACTGAAATGTTAAATTTCATTATCGCAGTTGTTTGTCTTCATTGCTATCAGTTTTCCGTTTTAATGATACTTAAGGTGCATGTTGAATTTATTATACAATACTGACACCGCTCTTGTAAGCAGATAAACAAAACGTTATTTCGTTAAACCTATTTCGCTAATAACGAATATTTTGCATTATATCACATTATTTACCATATGGGGGTTATAGATTATTTTAGCAAGGTTAAAATATTCATTCTTTATGTGCCTGTTGCCTGGATGGGTAGCAGAAAAGTGAGCAATGAACAACCTGTAAAATAAACATGGATAGTAGATACAACGATATGTCAGAATATATTGGAAACGGATAGCGGTGCATTTTTGATAGCTGTATAGCTGACTCTAAGAAATGCAACGATATACATATACAGCAAGTATTGCTTACTAATCAGACTAGCTGCAAACATCATGAAAGTCACTTCGCAATTCCACATCAAGAGATATCCAACGAGGGAGCTGGAGATAATAGTGCCAAGGCGTCCACAGAGCATTGCCAAACAAACAGCCATTCCTCGGAGGTTGGTTGGATAGATTTCCACCACTGCCGCATTAACCACAACCACACAGAGTCCCGAAAGCACCAGCAGGGCGAGGAATAAGACGTCGATGAGGAGTGGAGTGCTGATAAAGTGCAATGTGAAGGTTGCCAAGCCCGCCGTTCCGATAAACGTTACTAAACATGCTTTAGTACACATCTTTGAACAATGACCATGTTAATACTTACATAGAATGTTTCTAATTCCTACTTTACTGATCAGTACACTGATGGCCACATAACCCACCATGTACGCAGTTCCAACCAGTATGTTCTGAGTGTAGACTGAGTTATCCACGTGCACGTGGCACACTCTATCGGTGATATTGTGAAGTATGTCTCCAGACTCCTGAGGTAAATTCAACGCTTGGCAAACGGTGATCTCTTGTCCAGAGGTGGATATCCTCTGTAGAATATCCGGATACCACAAGAACAATCCCCCGGAAGTGGCGAATATCCCACCCTGCATGGTGCACACGAGCAGCGTCTTCCAAATGTACTTCCAACTGAATAACTCGCAAATGTTCACTTTGTCCTCAGCATCATCACAAATCAACTTCTCTATTGGATAATCATTACTGGGATTTTTTGATTTCCTGTTAAGCGTATGCATTCGTTTCAAGACATTCAGCGCTTCCTCATTGCGCTGTGCTTGTGCGAGAAATTTAGGGCTTTCTGGACTAAAGTAAACCGCAAGGTACGCCAATATTGCCGGCAGACCGGAAATCAACATAAAAATACGCCACGAGGCAATATTGCTTCCAAATAACACCAAGGAAAAGTCGAAGGGGATAATTATCCAAGCCGTGAGCGGCACTAAGGTTAGCGAAATGCCGATGAATGTTGACATCACCATAATGGCGACGGCGCCATGCTTGGAGCTAAAGAACTCGCCGACGTACGCGAAACAAAGTCCAGAAGCACAGGCAACACTAAAAAGAAGACATTTAAAAAAAACACGAAAGAAGCTTCAGATTCAGGTTATGTTCAACTTACAATGCACCATTAAGAAACCTGAATAAGACTACCATCCAATACATCTGAACGAACGCCGAGAAGATAGTGCATAGGCAACCACAGATTAAAGTGTACAGCATGATCTTCCTCCGCCCAATTCTATCCGAAAGATATCCCCAAAAGAATTGCGTTGTGAGGATGCCAATGGATCCTATGGTAACCAAGAGTGTTTTCTCTTGTAGATTCAGATTCATATCACATTCTGCTGATGGGATGATGTAGCCAATGGACCAACATTCAGAATTCATTGCGTAGAGTATTAGGCCGCCAGTAAAAACTATCCAAATGTTGAATTTACCAAAACCTAACGAATATAGCAGATAAAAATATATAAGTTTTATATATTAAGGCCCGACCTGTAGCCTTGAGGGCATATTCCATATTCCCTTCTTGGAGAATGACATCTCTTGTTTTCATTTTTACATGAATTTAATATGAACCGTTTACACGACTGGACGAATAGGCACTTTGTTCGGGTATTCGCCAGTTCTCTTGTTTATTTCGTAATTTTAATTTATATTGTTTGAATAAGGTCTCCAGAAACTACAGATAAAATATGCTCAGAAGCTAGAGGTAATCTCTGTTCTAAATCATTAAATTAATTAAACACGGCTTTTTGCAACAAAATGCTAGGCAACTAAATTACACGCCATTAATATGCATCTTTATTTTAATACTGTATTTTTGTTTTTAGGCTGGATCAATTGCAAATTCCAGGTAGTGGAGTAGTGGAGATAGGAGATTATAAAGGTAATCCATTTATTGTGTTCGTGATACAAATTTTCTAAAACCATCGTCAAACGTCAAATTAAATGGAGTGTGTTTTGAGCGGGAAAAGGAGAGAAGCAAACCACTCGATAACTTTTATTTTTGCGATCGAAGGATGGATTCTCTAGACTCTAGAGAATGGAATTATGAGTATAGCCCATATATCAATATAGCCCATTTGCTCTTTAACTATTCACGAGTGCCTCGAGTTACAAGTTCTACTGCTCGTGGTCAATTATTATCGATACATTTCAATCTATCGAAAGTTACATCAAAATCATTGAAAAGCACTCACTCACTTTTTTGCTCTCCAACTACTTGACTGATTGTAAAGTCAGTCCAACATTCACCAGTATCCCACGGTGATTTTGAAATAATTCAAGAACCGTTGCAATCAATTAATGGGAGGAATAATAGAGTTAAAATTATTTTGAATTTTGGAATTACATTTTAACAACCGGTGGAAGCTTAACGGGGTGCGTATCGATAATGTCACTACTGAACTACTGCGTATATTAAACATTCACGCCCAATTCATACTTTTCCAATCCATCATTCCGTCCTTTGACAATAACCCAGATCCCTGACTAGCAAATTTAACAAAAAACACTTCAGCCTGTCTTTTTAAAATACGATGGCACGCATCAGGCATGTATTACAACCAAAGAGTGGAATGATGGATATTGTAATTATAGCATAGAAACACAATACAACGTCCACCACTGTCATTCTAGTGTTTTGTGAGTAGCTCCAAAGAACCCCAACAATAATGTCGTATTATATGGCTGCACTAACAAGTATTATCGTACAAACGTACTTCGACAAGTTCGCATGCGTGTACAATTTTGGCAATCTGGATATCATTGCTGACAACGTGCCGATAACGAAAGCATCTGTGGCGTATGCCCTCAAAATCGACCTTTTCCAACAAATCAAGTGCGAAGCCTTTGTAATTGCCAGCGACGCACCTCACATCGATGTGGAGCTCATCGAGGAGAAACTCTTCTACGCCTACACTCGCGAATACAAATTCAACATGAGATTCTACTTATTGATACACCACGGAGTGATTAATACATCGGACGTGTTCCAACGAAACATCTTCAATGCGCTTGTTAATGTCTTGTTGCTCGTTGAGCAAGATGGCTGCGTATACTTCTACACCCATCAATATACGGGCGACTCTCCATTGGAGACAAAATTCATCGGCAGACTTTGCGATTCTATCAATAGTATCGATTTGCTCCCGGATCTATTTCCCAATAAGCAAAGGGATTTAATGGGTCGAAATCTAACGTTGGCTACGTTCGAGTTCAGTCCATACGTTCATCTCGTACAACCAGGATCACGCGAATATGGTGGTGTGGACATGTTGATGTTCAATGCATTTGTTGCTAAGCACAACTATACCAAACAGTTGCTCATCTCAGACACAACTGCCAACTGGGGGGATGTCTACGAAAATTTCACCGGATTCGGGATAGCGTACGATGTGTTTACGGGTGCGGCTGAAATTGCGGGTAGTGGCTCTTTCGCCTCTGGCACCCCGCTCTTTATCCTTGATTCGGCGGGTTTTGCTCTACGGATAGGCGCCACATTTTTGGTGCCTAAACCAAGAATATCCAACGGTCTTACAAAACCGTTGAAACCCTTCCGTTGGGTGGTCTGGCTTATATTATTGATGACTTTGATCACTCTTGTGCTTGTATTGAACTTCTTACAACATACGGCAAACAATGAAAAATATGTGCTTGGAGTCAGTCAGCAAAATCGAATTGTTGAGTGGTGCTTCATTATTTTCGGCGAATTACTGCAACAATCGAGGAATCAGAAAATGAATGGCTTTGGCTATGTGGTAATTAGGTTCGGCATGCTGCTTTTGGCGGTATTCTACCTCAGCATGTATTCCAGCATGGTCACAAAACCTTCGTATTTACCGCATGTCTCAAGTGGAGAGGACCTGGACCAAAGTGATTTGCTAATAGTGGCTAGTAGTGAGTCATTCTTAAACGACATGGATGATTCAGTGTATCCC